>JAEBDU010013512.1:656629-787845 GCA_016802625.1 Heliconius numata | reverse complement strand
ATGAGCATTCTCGTTAAGTTTATTAATATCACTTAGGTAAACTTGCGTAAATCTATATATATAAAATCGAAAGGTCACTCACTCATCACGAAATCTCAGAAACTACAAGTGCTAGGAATCTCAAATTTTGCATAGGAGTTACTTATAGGACGTAGGTGCTCGCTAAGACGGGAATTTGTAATATTCGACTTCTAAGGGGTTGTTTTTGGGGTTGAAAGTTTGTATGAAAATTCGTTACTACAAATGTTAGGAGTCTCAAATTTTGCATAGACGTCACTAGGACGTAGCCATGGAGACAGAAATTAATAATAACATAGTTCACGCGGGTGAAACCGCGAGCGGGCCGCTAGTATACTATATTAAAATCATACTTATTTATCGATCCTCCGTTGACAGTTTCCTTATAAGATGTCTTGTCATCTTAAAAACCTTTTATTTTTGCCTAATGGCTTTATTCAAATGTAAATGGGCTAGTAAAATCCGAATTTATGTTAAAGACGGCCATTTTACTAACATTGATAATGTAGTATGTACGTAGGAATTTTAATGAAGTTAATATGTGTGTTTGTCATTCCGTTAGGCCACGTTCACACCTTAAATCTCAGATAAAATAATGATAATAATCTTTCCATTAATTAATTAGTTGATGTTATAAATTAATGAACTAATTTAATAGAATTACAGTAAAATTTGTATGAAAAATTTAAATGGTTAACTGATAAATAGGTTCTGAAAGTACGAAAGGCTAATATAGTATAAATAAATCAAACAGCATTTAAATCGACTGATAACTCAGTGACAAATCATTCCGTAATTAACTATTGAGATATTGGTGACTAAAGAAATAAATATACCATACCGACATAGAATACGAAGAATACTATCACTCTGGTATTCCGATAGCTTAGAAATTGACATCAATTAATTATCAGTTTTATATATCTATGTATAAATAAATCAAAGGTAATAGTAATTGAAAACTTTACTAATAAGCTATTAATTAGGATTAAATCTATAATGAATCGGTTGTCGTTTGGTCGTTATTTATATCTTATATATATCAATGATTTAATCAATTTGTTGGGAATCGAGTTTTTTTATAATTCTAATCTAAATGTGTAAGTTACATTTAAATTAATATGCTCATTTGATACAACACTAGTGAAGTTAGAATTATTTATTGACCATGAAATAACCGTTAAATGGTTAATATTAATAATAGTTCTAATATAGAAAATATGTAATAGAAGATCGTTTATGCATTGGTTTCTACATTTTTGGTGACAAGTATAAGTTGACGAAAATAATAAGAAAATAATAAGTTGACGAAAATTATATCAAAATCAAAATTTAGCGCGGCGTTGAGTTCCGCCACTCAAAAATAAATCCTTCCAGAACTAGGCAATGGTGAACAGAGTGACTTAACACCAGATGCCCTCTGCCTAACCCGCTGTGTGCGGGATACAGCGTGAAACTAAAATTCTAACATTGCAAGTAATCAGGCCCCAATTTATTGAATCGATCTAATATTATATTAAGTGTAAAATTAATGTGATCATTTATCGTCAACTTTTTCATGTTTACACTTAGATGACACCATACTCGTATATAATTATAAAAATGAGCTGTAAAATTTAATAAAGTCAACTTCACGCTATATCCCGCACACAGCAGGATAGGCAGAGGGAACTAAAAGTCAAGACACTCCGTTCCCCACTTTCTGTCGAATTCTGGAGGCATTGCGTTTTGAGTGGCAGAACTCAACGCCGCGGTTTGTCTCTACACAAGATCGAAGAAATGGAAATATAAACGTAAATAAATATTTCACTTCCTCGAGTGGAGAATTTAATACTTACATTATAAGAAACTAACTTGGAACGTAAAAGTTTATATGTGTATATACCTATGAGCATATTGAATACGTCATGATGTAGTCAGAACTTGTAGAACTGGTTATAGGTTCATATCCCACTGCAAGGAATATTAACATTAATTATAAAGATGTTTTACCGATCAGGCTGAATAAAGTGCGAAGTTTAGTTATGTGATTCTTCCTGCACATTGCAAAGTAGGCAAAAGGAACCTGAGAATCTACTGTTAAGACATTTCATTCGCTTTAGGATTCCTTCCTTCCTTTTCTCACTTTCTACCGAATTTTCGGAGACTTAACCTGTTGAATGGCGGATCTCAACGCCACGCTTTGCCTCGTTACCAGAGCAAGGAAATGAAAATATTAAGTATTTATTTTCCTCGAGTAGGAGTCAAACCTGTGGCGTTACAAACAACACTTGTGTTCCTGCACCACAACTGTATAACAAATACAATAGTCAATTTCCTAGTTACAATAATATCCTTTTGTACATATTTGTATATTTATATTTGTTTAAAAACATTACAAAAGCTTACTTTTTTCTTAAAAAAGTTTTCTTAATTAATAATTAATATTATAAATGTATATTTGAAAGACTTATATACCTCTAGAATACCTAGACGAAACTTAAGCCGTATATTTACGATTTTATTCAAATTATAGTAATTATTCGACGTTATATACGAACATAGTAAATAATATAATTAACAATAACATAAATAAAATAATTGCGTTATTAAATAATTATTAAGTAGTAATTGCGTTATTAAGTGCGTTTGCGTTATTAATAATGTGCAATCAAAATGGATTTTAAAAATTTATTCGAAGCTTCTTCTGCTATTAAAAATAATAATAAACTAGATACACATTAATAATAAAGGGGGTCCATAGTGGTGCAGAGGCACAAAGTGTGACTGTAAACGCGAGACGTTATGGGTTCGATTCACACTCGAGGAAATGAAATGTTTAATATTTTCATTTCTTTACTCTGATTTTAGTTTCGCCACTCAGCATGCAATGCCTATAGAAATCGATGAAAAATAGGAAACTTAGTGTCCTTACACTGGGTTCCCTCGGTTTAAGCTACGTATAAAAAATAAGAAACTTTGTATTTAAGTGTTTAAAATAGCTCTATTATTAAAAATAATAATAAATTTAGATACATAATAATAATAATATGACAGGTACTTACAATAATCACAAAAATGATGGATATCGTAGATACAGGCGTCATCTTCTCTTGTTTCTGTATTAAACCACGAAGGTAATTTATTTCAGATTAAGAACACATTTCCTTATAGGAATCCCGTTAATGTTGTACGGAAATTTTCATTTTCTCCGTCGATTTGGTATTTTGCGTATATTAACCGCGAAATTTTAAACAGCTATTAGTGTTCAATGAAAAAGAAAATATTGGAAATTAAACAAATAAAAGCGAACGAACTTTTAGAGTCCTTTTAGGTATTACTTCAACTTCCATTATATTTATTTAAATAAGTAATAAAATATTGTAATTATTTTTATTAAATAGATTGAACAATTAATTCCTTTTGTATGTAATAAAATAAATAATAATATAAAATAACAATTCAAAATCATTAATCGATATATCATGTTCTCACGACATAAGCTAATAATGTCAACGAAGGTCACTTTTAATGACCACGACGTAAAAGCCTTAGGCTGCGAAGCTTACGGCTTTCAATAAATTATAAAAATAATATTTCGATACATTTATATGCAAATAAAATATAAATAAGAGTTTTAATTACGATATTTTTATGTAAAAAAAACATTCTAAGAAAAAATTACCGTAAAAAAAAATTTAAAAAGCATAAAATTACACATACTTTAATGTTAACCTTAATAAGTTAGTACTTTAACTAAAATAATTTATTCTTAAGACATTTTTTAAAAAAATTAAATGATCGCTTGAGATTTCTTTAATTAAATTTTCTTATTTCTTTTAATTTACAGTGACTTAATGATGTTCGATCATCGCTTGTTTGGCGTTCTCCAATTTACTTACATATATTATATTTAACATTACTTTGAAAACATCATTATTGAAGTTAATATGTAAAAGATTTAGGTAAGAGATTATTTTCTTACTTCTCATTCGGTTCTTGTCAGTTCAATTTTTTTTTTATAAAAATATTTTTATATTTTAACTTCGCCTCAAAAAATTATAAATATTTCCCGTTCTACCATACACATCAACAGAATACCGTTCTAATTTTTAAATGACATCACAATACAAGCCCTAGAGCTAAACCAAATAATTTAAACTAAATTATGAATCATAATAGCTGCCAAGTGGATATACTCTTTGATCTCGAATCTCTTGAAATCGAAGCCAGCCTAAACACCTAAATCCCACTGATATCTTTATATAAGCAACTGGCAACATTAAAGGTATTGCATTCGCCACAGATTATAATATTAGCATTAATTTGTCATATTTCAATCTCTTTGAGGTACGTACGGTATGTAATGCAATTAGGAATATTTCAAGATTATAGTAAGCATCTTATTTAGAACCAGGAACTTTGTATGTAACGGTTTAATCCGACATAGAGTATTCAATGTAGGTACGAGTATATGGGAGAGGCCGTCGTTGTAGGGGATAAGCGTGTTCGATTCTATTCCAGCGTTGAGTTCCGCCACTCAACTCGCAATGCCTCAAAAATTCAGCGGAAAGTGGGGAATGGAGTATCTTAACATTAGGTTTCCTCCGCCTTCCCACATACGTGTACAACGCGAAAGTAAAAAAAAAATTGAGATATTATTTTAAAAATTTTAACATATTTTTAAGTTCATTTTATAAATCTTCAAAGAAACTGACAAAATATAATTAGTATTTTATACACTTGCAAGAAATCAAAAAGATGCATTAACCTGAAACACTGACCTACTTGGAAAATATTATCAAATTCTAAATTATTACAAAGAAACTGCATAAAAACATTAAAAATATAGAACAAGGTACAACATAATTGCGAATATCAAACAAACATTTTGCATTTTTAATAGATACTAAAATTTACAGCCGTTAAATATTATATGAAATTTAACTGCAGTTAGTTTTGTAAATAGGCTGAGAACACATACTAGAGGCAAAATCAAAAGAAATCAGCATCACGCTGTATCACGCACACATCTAATCCCTAATCCCTAACATCTAATCCCAGGGTAGGGTGCTAAAACACTCCGTTGGTTCCTCCTTTCTGTGCTTAAAGGCGAAACTCAATGGTGCTCGACACCAGAGCGAAAAAATCGAAATATAAATTTCAGTAAATATTTCATTTCCTCGAGTAGGAATCGAACCCACAACCACTAGCCCCTGCGCCACAACTGGCCTCAATACTAGGGCATACTTCGAATATTCCTAAGCTCGTAAACCCGTTGATGGCTGGACGCCAACAGATGTACTATTCAATGGATTCTAGAGCTCTCTGCTATTGTAACGGGTGGATGATCCCAAATGTATCAATATTGAGGGCGGCCTAGACTAAGAATGATTAAATGGTCGCGGTCGGGTAAGCTGTCTGAATCGCGGTTCTGTTACGTCATGTCTTAAATGATCTAATGTCTATATAATATGAACATTTCTGTTTCCTCTCAGCAAAGTAATGTTATTTGAAGTTAATAATGTTTATTATATATTTAGAGGCCAGTTATGGCGCAGGGGTCGATTTCCACTCCAAAAATATTTAACATTTTCCTTTCCTTTTTTTTGGGTTTTATCACTGATCAGGTCCTCCAGAATAAGAGGAAAAATGGAAAAGGAAAGTGTCTTAATGGAAGCGGAATTTAAAGAAACTTTACGAATAAAAAGAAACAATTTCTTAAATAAAGAAAGAAACAATTTCTTAAACAGATTACCATCATGTCCATGTAGATCTGAATCCATTGTCATGTAGAATATGCAACATCACATCCAAAACGATATTATAATTGAAACTAATATATTTCAGAATATGAAGACATGTCCAAATAACAAATTTCTCTGTCACGATACGGAGAGATTGATGTCCTATGGCGGACGAGACGCAATAGGCAAAATTTCGTTTATCTCCAAGATTGGAGCTTTATATGGGGCAGACGGAATTACATGCATTTGTCATTGTAATTGTTGTGAATGTAGTACTGTAAAGTGAATCTATACTTATAATAAAATCATAAGACAGTCGGTGCCTGTACTTGGAAGATATTTAAAAAAATGTTATTGGGAACCTTCATTAACCTAATAGAACCCAAAACAATGATTTTAAAAAATTTTGTCTGTGCATTTGTTACTGCTTATCTCAGAATCGACTTAACCGATTTAAATGCGGTTTTCACAATTGGATTCTGGAAAGCTTCCGAAAACATATAGAATGGATTTAAGTCAAGAGAATACAGCTACAGCTAGTGACATTGCAATGGATCTCTTAGTTCAGGTACCAGTAACGCATGGATATCTATTAAATATGTATAATAAAAATGTTCACCGCTGTCTGTATATGGAAGATGTGTGACAATTTATTATTTATTGATGTAATAGAACCCAAAACAATTATGTTTTTAATTTATTGTCTGTTTTTCGGTAGTGTTTGTGCGTTTGTTCATTCTAATCTCAGTACCAGCTTGACTCATTTAAATACAGTTTTCACTATTGTATATTGGTGAAATAAAAATTCAATCGTTTCATAAATAAAAAAGTTATTTATGTATATTGTCTTTAAAATAATAATATCAGATCACAGAAGTAATTTAGATAACAAAATAAATAATTATAGTACTAGCGGGCGAAGCCGCGAGCGGGTCGCTAGTACTTAATATTATAAAATTGGTATAAAGAGTTATGCACCTACTTATTACCAGTTTACCTAGTCGATAATCTACATAAATCATATATAATAAATAAATTACATAACAATATAATACTTATAATATTTTAGATTAGGCATTTTCGTTGTCAGAAACATAATTTAACTTCAATTCGTCACAGAGCATTGAAGGGAACTGCCGCCATTAAAATAGCTGGTCAATGACAATATTAATATATTTAATACGGTTAATAAATTATATCACTTAAAGTGATGTATATTGGTTTAATTTGGTCAAATGTCTTCACTAAATATGTCAATTAATATAAAATAAAAAAATTAAAAGCTTTTAAGAACTGCCTACACTTATGTTTAAAACGTTTCTATATAAGACAATGTCTGAGCATTAGGGATGAGTTCGATATAACAAAACGTAACTTGTAACCGATACGATGCAGAAACCATACCATATCGATATCTGTTTCTAAAAAACCATTATCATAGAAACTTATCAAAACTATCAGATGCGTATTAAAACTTAAAATCACACACAGCAGCTATCGCAACGAAAACGTAAAAACGAAAACTTCGCATAACACGAACTAAGTAATTACCTCTCTTTCTAACTATATGTTTCTCACGAGTGTAAATGAAATGAAGCGAATATCCGATAACTTGCATCTATAAGATATTATTACTTTACGTTACAAAAAAGAACTTCTATACAATGGGAATAAGGTTGAAATTTGTTTAAAATATTCATATTATTTTCACACTTGAGTGGATTCGACTTTTAAATTCTAAACGTTTGTTTTTAAGTGACAAATGCTTATTTGAAATTTATTTTCAAATTTTTAATATTTTAGAAACAGTTTAGTATTGTATCCTTTGCGATACGTATTACGGACGAGGTTTCCTTAAAAATTGTGCATTTCAGTGTGTGTATATATTTTTTTAACAACAATTTCTATATAGTTTAAAGTTAATTAGTGTTAGTATATAGCTTAAATATATTAGTGTATATAGACATAAATTTTTTCTTAAAAATGTCGCGTAAAGTGCGTGAGATATGGACCCATTTTGATAAAAAAGACAATGCTGATAACCTGGCTGTATGTAAATCAACATATATTCATAATACTTTTAAAAAACGCAACCAGCGTTTAATGTCAATTTGCCTTCATTTTATATCGTTAAAAATGATTTAACGTTTGTAAACTATATTATCAATATCGATATCTGAAAACCGTTTTTGATATCGTTATGAAAACCATATATCGGTTTCATAACCGTTATCGAAAAAAAACGATAACGCCCATGCCTACTGAGCATATAGTGATTGTGTTGGCGACAGTCGTTAGCGTTGATTGTTGTTTTGATATTTTACTTTATTTTAAAATTTAAAGGAACGTAATTTATGTTCTGTTTTTGTTACATTCGTTTATTTTTCATTATTTGACCTAAATCGAGTTTCTACACATATAAATTAATTTAAAAAAATATTTTAATGTACATAATTTACTGTATTATACTAGTCACAGTTACATAAAACATTAAAAAAGTAAATAAAAAGAATATATAGAAATACACTAGACAAGTTATGTTTTTATTAAAAACAATAGTACCGTCTAAGCGTGAACACTAGTACAGTAACTGTACACAGATAAACAAAATAGAAGGAACAGATAAAAAAAAACAAACCGTGCTCATAAAATATATCTGTAAACTCAACCAAAACTTTATTAGGGCTATCGCTCATAACAGGCGACACGTAAAATGTTACAAGTCTATTATATATTAAAAAAAAAAGATAAATAAAAAGATAGATAGATCCTAAGGACCTGATAGTAATAAATCTCGCGTGTTTTCGAATAGGACAACGATTATGTAATTGTAGTTTTTAAATATAACATGTAATAAACTTGTGTTAGTACGTGACTGTTTTACATTACTTATTTTATAGCATAGATTATAAATATTTTATTGTTATAATTTATCTCCTATGTATAGAATAAATTAATAGTTTTTATTAACTATTAAATTTAAAAATAATTGTTTTTATTTTTTTAATTTTATAACGAATTACTTAAAAGGCGTCGAAGTGCTGACACAGATATTAATTTCGAAGAAGCACAACGATGATTAATGACAATACTTCGAAACAAAGATGTCCTCTTCTATCCAATTATCACGCAGTGTTTAGGGTTGTAAATATTGTATGGAAACAATTAATTTATAAACAAATAAAAAAAATCTAATATATAATATACTTTTATATAAAGAAAATGTATAGTTCGTACAAGCCAATTTTAAATAATGACTATTTTGAATAATGACAAATTAATTATTTCATCTTTACGCTGTATATCGCATTTAGCATGCTACCATGCTAGAAGTAACCTGATGTTAAGACACTACGTTCGCCACTTTCCATCGAATTTTTGAGGCATTGTGTATTGAGTAGTGGAACTTAACGCCGCGCTTGGCGCTTATTAAATAATACGAGTGGAAATCGAACCCACAACCATTCCGCTGCGCCACAACGGCCCCAATATAATGATTTTATAAATATTAATTTACAGTTTTAGACATTTTAATATAGTTATTTGATATATTATTATATTAATTAATAAATTACATTTACCAACCCTATTGACCCTATTGTCTAGAAACTAGAACTGTAGAAGTACACCAGAGAAGTCAACCTTATAATAACCCCAATTTGTTGACAGTCACTTGGTGGCGTTTTTATATAGTTTTTATAGTCGGTCTAATAAAATGTTGACGAAAAATTAACACCGAACTCCTCCTAGAATGACGATAGCAAAATTTAAGTGCCATTCGCCACGCGCCAGCTGACGTTTAATATGTCATAAACTATTTGATTAACTTTTGGTGTTCTTCATATTGTTTTTTTTTTCATATTTGGACAGCAAATCAACAATATTTAGTTTTCTATTAGTGAAATAAATAAAAATTAAATCAGCTTCACGCTGTATCAGGGTAGGCAGAGGGAACCTAGTGTTAAGACACTCCGTTCCCCATTTTTCGCCAAATTCTGGAGGCATTGACTGGCTTAACTCGGCAGCAGAGCAAAGAAATGAAAATATTAATTTATTTCCTCGAGTGGGAATTGAATCCATAACCAGTCACAAACTTGCGCCTCTGCGCCACGACTGGCCTCAATTTGGATAACATTTTACCTAATATAGCACTTCATTTCAGTCATACTATTCGCAGAATCTTAAATTGTGTTAAATTTAAGTTTATAATTATGCGAATAACGAAATCTTTACATATTTATTATTACTTTTTAATTACAGACATTTAAAAACATCGAAATATCATCAAAGAGCCATCTCTATATCTCTAGCATTAAAAGATTCAATTTATTAACAAAAAACAAATGAACTTTTAAAAATAGCAAGTAATCTTAGATCAAACAAATAGAGTAATTCGATTTGCTGCAAAAAGAGAAGCAAACACCAACTAAATGGTAGACGGTCTCGTTAAAACGGTTTCGTATTACCGTTGGGAGCTACGAATCGACTTGTTGATAAAGGAGTCGGGAATCATTATAAGTTCCAACGGTCCCAATTTACATACTTGCCCGATTTTCATGTTTATAATTGTTTTAGTAGGTTTTTTTTAATGATATTAATTTATGGTAATAAGCATAGTACTGTTTGAAGTAAAAAAATTTTTGTTCGTATAAATTGATAATTAAATAAACGTCGTTTGCTTTAAGCTAAACGTTAGAATGAGAATTATCTATTAAGATAAAATATTATTCTCCAAGTTTAACCCAACTTTATTGTATGTGGCGGAATACATAAATGCCATGCAAATTCGTTTTTTTATATTTTTTTATTTCACTGAAAAGCCCTAATTCATCTCGAAAATTTCGTTAAATGATAAAATGAAATGATAAAATATTTTACTATCCATATAATATCATTATAATATTATTATTTCTACCTACAAATAAAAGAACGCGTCCATTATACACTAACCTGCATCTAGTAAGGCTATGCATCTTTATCTTAACTCATAAGGAAGCTTGACCTACTTTAATTAGCACTAACTAAACACATTCGAGACCAACTTGAAATACTAATTGATAGAGGAAGCACAATTTATAAATCGGCTTCACGCTGTATCCCGCACACAGCAGGGTAGCAGGGAATCTAGTGTTAAAACACTCCGTTTTGCATTTTGACACCAGAGCAAAGAAAATATAAATTTTAGTGACGCAATTTAGTGACCAAATCAAGCTAAAGCCATAATTTTGAGAAAGAAAAAATATATATAGATAAATAAATTAACAATTAATTTAAACAACATTTACTACTGTATCAACTAAAATGATTTTGTAAGCCTAATGTTTGTACAAAAACGTAATTTTAGATATTTTTAAAAGGTTGTCATAATTCTAAAGGTGCAATACAATTTCCTCGAATGGGAATCCAACCCACAACCACCGTTTACAGTCACACACTTAACTGCCTGCGCTCAACTGGCCCCAACTCAACAGCACTTAATGATATCGTTAAATCCATTGAATTTAATAGTAAAACTTGTATGAAATTTTTTAACTCATTCATCAAATTAAATAAACAAACATAAGAATGAATCTCAGAAACCATTGTTAGCTAGCATTCAATATTTGACAGCAATTAAATTAACATAGAAATGTCATTGTGGTACATCACTTCACACAGCCCTATAATTGTCATTATAGGAGATTTTTAACGGAAATTATTTGCTTAAATCTCCAACGGGAAGTATTAAAGAAGGATTTCTCATTATATGTATAGAAGGTGTTTTTTTATTGTTATGCCTAAGGAGCTCTTAGCACCCGTTTTATTGGGTTATTGATAAAACATTTATTGGCTTGTATTGTGTTGTTTTTAGGGTTCCGTATCTTAATAGATAGGAACGGAACTCCTACATCATCACTTTCTTTGATTCATGATACGAAATTAACGATAAATATCAAAATATTAATAAAATAAGCTAAATACGAATCGATTTAAAAAAAACGAAAACGAAACCACTATCGATTTGCACATTTTACCAATATATTATAATCACTGAACACAAATAGATATTTGCGATATTCGATTTTTCTAATTAAGTTATTTATCGAATAACCCGAATAGTAATTTCACAGTTGACGATTTTCCCGATACGTGTCGATGTCGCAGACCGATCGTGCACTACTGGCGAGGACCAGGCGCCTACGCTCATATGTGGAAACCTCGGGTTTCTCGGTCCTCGGTCCTCGGCTTGTTGCACACTGAACTCTACTCTGATCAGAACTGACTGACTGACTAACTAACTCTTAATGCAATCTTGCTTTGTATATTATAAGATAGCACCAGCATTACGGTACACGAGCCTAAATGTAACCAGTTTCAAGACCAGTAGCTAAGGCAATTTCAGTTTTATATTTATTACTTTAATTATTGATAATTAAATTATTATCTTACTTAAAACGTTAATATGTTAATTTTGATGTTAAAATGTTTACTTAACGAAAATCTCAATGTTTGTAAAAGATAAAATATTTACGGAATAGATCTTATACCTATCTATATTTATTTAGGACTCTGGTGTCGAGGCAAACCGCGGCGTTAAGTTCTGCCACTCAACACGCACTGTCTCCAGAATTCGGCAGAAAGTGCCTCCTCTCTGCCTACCCTGCTGTGTGCGGGATACAGCGTGAAGCTGATCTAATTAGGAATAATAAGCGTGTTCTGTCAATATTATCTTGTCTGATATAATCGCAAGAGTGCCGCGCTATGAAATAAACTTCATCGCGGATAAACTCACGACAATAATAAACAACCCGCTGTAATATAATTACTCAAACGAGTCCTGCATAATTTACACAGCAATTTTCCATTATTTGTCACGAATTAACTTTTATAAGTAACTAAAAATATTTGTTTTAAGCTTTCCGTTTTATACTGCATTTAGTAGGGTAGGCAGTGAGAGTTTAGTGGTAAGACACTCCGTCCTCCATCGTTTAACAATAATTGTTTCCCCAAAGGAGATTGAAGTACCACTGCGCAATTATATATTAGACTATATAATTGATAGGCTGACATTTTATTTTATACCTATATTTTAAGAGTTTCTATATTGTATAAAAAATTATATTAAATTTGTTTGTTTAAAACTAGTAACCTAGCCACCGATGGCTTGGACCCTTGTCCCGCCCTCGGAAGAGTGGTTTTTTTATATTTTTAAATGTATTTTTTTTAATAAAAATTTATATTTAAAAATGTAAAATCGATTCACTAATTTAATAAAAGTATATTCTGGTTTTATTGATTTATATTTTTTATTCATTTAAAAATATTTTGCATTTTTTGATTCAATTATCTAATAATATTTCGCAATCCCTAGTGTTCCAGCATTACTCTATAACGGCATTGGTTAAATTGCGTCATACAATGCATTTAGGTGGTTTGTTTACGTTTCTATATACATATATTAATAACCATTATAGCGTTCGATTATTTATCTATGTATTTGTATATTTCTATTATCCTTTGTTTATCTGAATCTAAGTGGTATCAAGGCGTTTTCTGTTTCATATCTTAATATACAGCAAGACATGAATGAAATTATTTGTGGATATGTAAATAATAATAGCTTGTGTAATTTGGGAGGCCGTTGTGGCGCAGCGGTGCAAGGGTGTGACTGTAACGCGACGGTTGTGGGTTCGATCCCCACTCGAGGAAGTAAAATATTTATTTACGTTTACAGCTATTTCCATTTCTTCGCTCTGATATCGAGGCAATGCTCTGCGATTCAACACGCAATGCCTCCAGAATTCGGCTGAAAGTGGAGAACGGAGTGTCTTAACACTGAGTTCCCTCTGCCTACTCTGCTGTGTGCGGGATACAGCGTGAAGCTGATTTTTTTGTGTAATTTGGGTATTTAGAGCAATGTTACAACCAGAATGCCGTTCATTATTTATAGCTAAACATAAAATATAATATTGGGCCATTGACATACATAGTTTGGCAGTGAAATCTTTTAAGATATGAATTTCAAAGGTTAATCTTTTAATACAAATCGATATAGTATAACTGTTAGCCAAGGGCGATCGTAAATACTCGTATAATATATCAATAAATTGCACATAAAAACCTATGGTACGATCACGTTTATTTCTACTTTCAATCAATTTGTTTAAAAGGAAAATCAAGACACGCGCCAGCGTTTACAGCCAAGTGAAAACTGGAGCCAAGTTAAATGTTAAGTAATACGTTCTCGACGTCACCGATAAAATAATGAGAAAACATAAGGAAGTCAAGTTTCGGTTCACTCGGGGAATTCAAACTCGAAATTTAACTTGGCTATTTTTTGTCACCAGGCTCCAAATACCAACCTAATTGTTCAATAGAAGCTGAAAGTACACTAATTTGCATAATAAAGCTTATACGTAAATATTTGACGAATTCAATTTAGAATTTTGCTTGAATATCTTATGTTATTCCAAGCGAAATTGCTGAAATCGGAAACGACATATCACTTAACATTTAACTTGGCTATCATTTCACATTTATGTTTTTATACGTTTAAATATATTTATAGAAGTTTTTAAATAAACAACGATAGAATCAAACGGCAAGTAAATGTATGTATATGTAAATGTCCTAAGATAGTAAGCTACTTACCAATCTCGTATGTACAATATTCACGACGTGTTTAAGCAAACATACCTTTGCATACGTTTTTACATAAATAAGAGAATGCTTGGTTTTCTCTTGTTAAAGACTGTCTTTACTTATTCCGAGTATAGACCAAGAATTTTGGGATTTATTGTTATTAGGTACACTTTTTACTATTTTTTTAGCTTCACGCTGTATCCCGCTGATTGGAGAGTAGGCAGAGTCCCACCGAATTCTGGAAACATTGTTGACACTGTTGTGTTGCGTAACTCAACGCCGCGTTACCAGAATAGTGTCTTAATTGGAATATAGTGTCGACACTAGGTTCCCCAGTTCCCTTTGCCTACCCTACTATATGCGGAATACATCCTGGAGCCAAATAATCTTTATTTATTGTCATATAAAATGTTCTTTATATTTTTAACTTATAATAGCATAGTTTTCAAAGTATTATATATATATGTTTTATTATTTCCTAATCATTTCACGTAACTATTATCAGAATAAGGCTCTCAGGTCATATGTAGTGACCGACGGATGATAGGCACTGGCGCCGGCGTCACTCATCGCGATTGTACTGGTGGGAAACCACCGACTAGATTTACAATGATTGTTTTGTAATTTTCAGTGGTATTTCAAAATTTGTCTTAAAAAACCGTTTTAAAGGTAAAGTTTCATAGTATCTCTAGTGTTGAGGTAAATCGCGGCGTTGAGTTTCGCCACTGAACACGTGCCGGGAAACGCAGTGTCTTAACACTAAGTTCCCTCCCTATACTGCAATGGATACAGCGTGAAGCTTAAAAGCGTTTTCATGATAAAATTTCACAATATGCCAGATAACTATATATATTATTATACTAAAAATAATTGGATAGGTGATATATATTTCTCACAATATTATACGCCATTTTAACTTAAGCAACTTTGATTTACAACTCACACCTTACAATTTTAAATCATCAATCAACAAACAAATAAATTACTTTAAAATACATAGTAGATAGATACAACAAAATTGTTACATTTGAAAGCCGAAGTAATAAACATAGAATACCTAACAACCAGAAACCCTTTAATCTACCGCACAATTACCATAGAACTGTACTATAAATAACTATAAATAACCATAAATAACTGTAAATCTATACTTATTTGCAAATAAAAGCTATTTTCGATCCAAATATGGCTTTAGTTCATAGGTGGCGCCTCGACTCTAAATTTATGAGTTGAGTCACATATAATTATTATTTTAGTGAAGTTTGTTGTAATGTTTTTGGTAATAAAATGGTGTTAATGGTTTCTATGTATATGAGTAAGCTTTAATGTTTTGAAGCTAATTGCTTGAAGAATTCGTTGGTAGTGTTTGAATATGTCCTTCTAGTTAATTAACTCAATTTATTTATGACGAAAGGAATTGTTATTATTTATTTTAATCAGGTTCATGGTGTATCTCCCATGTAGGAGAGTAGACAAAGGGAACCCTAATGTTAAAATACTTCACTGCTCATATATATATTCATATTTTATTCCCTTGAGGAATCGAACCCATTACCTATCGCCATTATTTGAACACCTGTGCCACGACTGACCTCAATTATCTTCTATTGAAACTTTTACAATATAATGCAGATTTACAAAGCTTAAAGCTCACAAACGCTTTAGATCTTGTACTCGAACGCTAAATGAGCAATAAACACTAGACTGCAGAACCATTATCACAGCACTAACATAAGTAACAATAGTTCAAATAATTTACTGTTACGACGCGCCCGTCCTTGGTCCCACAGTGTTGCAACTCTATGTTTTATAGAGCACACATCATATCAATATAAAAGCCTCAGATATATGTTTTGTTGAATATAATTGTAAATAGTTTAGTTTATATTATTAATCATTATTAACAAAATATGTGTGTAAATAAACATGTGCATGTTAAAGTTACAAATAAAATAAAAAGAATATACATTTATAGTTAATTCTTTTTTTTTCATTATCCCACTGTTGGACATAGAGAGAAGAAATATTTGAAATATTAATGATTCTTATGAAAATTGGCAATATAAAATAAATTACTTCCTAACTACATATATACTGGAATCGAACTAACTACCAACACGTTAACCCACACCAATTATATCAATATACAGACAAACAGTCGTAATCGCATTTAATTTTATTAATATGTAACACTCGCAAGTGTATTTATATATATAAAAAAAAACCTAACTAAACGCTTTTTTCCAAATTGCAAAACGGAACCAATAGAAAAAAGACACTCTACCCCCACTTTTTACCAAATATCCGAGACATTGCATGTCGAGTGTTGAACATCAACAGCCAGAGTAGAGAAATTAAAATAATTGTCCACCAAGTTAGAATCGAACCTACAACCGTCGACATACAGTCAAACGCGAAACTGCATTGTACTTATATCATCATCATCATCATCATTAACAGCCATCTTTTGTCCACTGTTGGACATAGGCCTTCCCCGATTCTCGCCACCACAATCGATCCTCAGCTATTCGGACCCATCAATCCTGTACTTATATATTTAAAGCATTTTTTCTACAACAAACGTTCATAAACATAACTATGTATTACATCCAGTTAGACAAAACATATAAAAATTACAAATGTCTAGACATTACGCGTTCGCTGTCAAAATTCATCAATAACTCGTATATTTTATTATCTCGGCAATCGACGCGATCAAAGGCAACGATCGATTTCGCGGTAGCGACTGATACATTGTAAGTGTGTAATTAATAGCAATTGCTCCAATGCGATGTAATTTCTTATGTTATGTTACGCGCGTTGCGAAACGGAGAGTGTGGTCTTTAGTGCAAAGTTTATTTATAAAAGTGATGTGAGTCACTTAAATTAATTGTTTTTCAGTTTCACGCTTTATCCCGCACGTAGCAGGGTAAGCTAGAGTTAAGAAACACCGCTCCCTACTTTCCGTCGAATTCTGGAGGAAATGGGTGTTGCAATTTGAAACTTTACAAAGAGTTTGATATTTATTTTATTTATTTTAAATTGGGAAATAAACAGCTTTTACAATACTTTTTAACATACTACATATATACATATATTACATTTGCCAATAAAGTTTCCACTTCTACATAAAACATGGAGTGAATATAAAAGAAATTAACTTTTTACATAATTAAATTTATGGTCTAAAAAAAAATAAAAAAAAAAATAATAGTTTACGTTGTTTCCTTCTTAATCTGTTAAGTATCAAAGTACTTTTCTTTCGCTTCGCGCTTTATCCCGCCCATTAAAGGATAGGCAGAGACAGCCTAGTGTAAAGACATTCCGCTCCTCTTTCTACCGATTCTGGACGCAGCGCTCAACACCAGAGCGAAGAAATGAAAATATTAATAATTTCTTTATCTCGAGTGGAAATCGAACCCACAACCTGTACGTTTACTTAGCGGGGCTTGTGGCCCCCCCACTGACCTCTACCATACAATATAATTAATATAGCCTATTATTTATTCCTTTACAACAAATACAACTGACATTACGAAGGCGGGCATTGATTGCGGAAATCCCAGCGAAGCTTAAACAATATTGAACAACAATAGACACCAAATTACTTTTGTGTTAAAAATTACATTTCATTCATAGCTGTATGTTTACATAAGCCCGTCAGCGTGTACGAGACCTTAGCAACCAATTCATGTTTTATTACTAGCTAATACAACACATGTTGATTCTATACTAATATAATAAATAGGAACAGTTTGTTTGTTTGTCTAAGCGCTAATATCTCTGGAACTACTGGTCGGATTTACTTTTTTTTTGTTTTGTATGAAAGCTCCATTCCTAAGGAGTGCTTTAGGCTATAATATAACATTATAGTGTAATTCTAAATTAGCCTTAAATAACGAAATAACAATAGTTATAAACTCTAATTTCGAATTACTTTAACCATGTGTGCTTTAGATATAGTTAAATGTATGTATGTTAGTACATTGTACTACAAAAACATTCAATTTCATTAGTTCTAAACTAAATAATTTTATATATAACAACAATAAGGATTTTTGTGAAAAAAAATAATTGAAAATTGTTTTGAGGTGATATTTCACAGTTATTTATTTGACATGCATATTGAAATTTACTACCGAAAATTATTCCATTATCAAGGAAATTTAATGAAGCTAAGCTTTGACTTTTATTGCATTAAATTTCGACGTATAATATATTTTTCGAGAAAATGTAAAATTAAAATAATTCAATGCTCTGTTTACGACTGCAAGCCTAGGCTCCTTTCAAGAAGCCACGTAGTGCTCGCACTTTCTCAGATTTGTTGGCATATGCGGTATAATGAAAGTTTTATAGTTAAAATGCGGGCGAAGCCGCGAATGGGTCGCTAATTCCGAAATATTGCTCAAGATGGTTGGTAGGTTTTGGAACAATAATACAAACACTTAAAATAAATAGTCTATAAAATTGTTGCTTGTGGTAAAATTTGCGGCTGCGGTTAATTTAAGACCTAAAACCTAAATTCGATCGTCACAATATACAAAATTTCATAATTCGATATTGTAAAGCTTGTATGAGGCTGTCATGGCGCAGCGACTGTAACGCGAAGGTCGTGAGTTCGATCCCCACTCGAAGGAAAAATTTTATTATCATTAATTAATACTTTAATTTCTTCGCTGGAGACTAGTCGTGGCGTGGCTACAAAGTGTGACTGTAAAACCGACTGTTTGTGGCTTCGATTCCCACTCGATGAGATGAAATATTTATTTAAATTTATACTTTCATTTCTTCGCTCTGGTGTCGAGGCAAAACGCGGCGCTGAGTTCTGCCACTCAAAACGCAATGCCTCCAGAATTTGGTAAAAAGTGGGGAACGGAGTGTCTTAACACTAGGTTCCCTCTATCTTATATGCCATTTGATTTATACATTTCTTCGCTCTGGCAACAATGCAAAAGCCCGGCATTAAATTCCGCAATTCAACACGCAATGCCTCGAAAAATTCAACAAACACGGGGAACGGAGTATCTTAACACTAGGTTCCCTCTGCCTACCCTGTTACATGCGGGATACAGCGTAAAGCTAAATTGATTTGATTTGTATAGCTTGTTAATATTAAATCTAATTAACGAAGTGATATAAAACAGAAGCCTTTTGAAGTCAGTCCACGAATTATTAATGTCACACATTGAATTGCAAATGCAGTATAATGCATTTAGAGTGCAGTAATTAACGTAACTGTAACCGTAATCGTAAATACTGTCTTGGGAACCTTAATTTTCCATTTTTATGTATTTACTTATAATATTTTTGATATCATAAGTGCGATTTTTAATATTTTTGTATTAAGGTTAATTAATTTTAATTTGAGAATGCTTGAAATACTTTATCTTCGTTTTATTAAGCTTAGAGTAATTTTTTTACAGTTTTTTTATTATTCACTCTTTAATTGTAATTTGTAATAATTTCAAACTTTAGAAAAATTATACGTTTCTATAAAGCCGTTATAACATTTAAAGATGACTAGCTCTATATCCATACATTACCTATATTTAAAGGAATTCACGAGACAAACGCAACAAACTAGACAATCTATTATTAGACACAACAATTACATGATTTTCTCAGAAATACATGTAAACTATATGAAGAATGAAGTAGTAAATTACTTAGAGAATTGAGCGGAAATTGTAACTGAGATGTCATAAATATAGAGGGTTAATAACAGTCAACCCAGAGTTGATTGTGAGTACCGATAGCAGAGACCAGTCGTGGAACAGGGGCACAAAGTGTGACTGTAAACACGACTGGTGGTGGGTTCGATCCCCACTCGAGAAAATGAAATATTTATTTCAATTTATTTTTTTCCTTTTCTTCGCTCTGGTATCGAGGTAGAGTCCGCGAAAGCTTCACCACTCAACACGCAAAGCCTCTTTACTTACTTCTGCAGGTTAGACAGAGGGAATCGAATTAACTAACGGAGTGTCTTACCACAAGATTCCCTCTGTCTAACCTGCTGTGTGCGGGATACAACGTGAAGCTGATTTGATTTATTTTTAACTCAGAGTTGATTGTGAATTCCGATACCACACTTGTAATATGAGAAGAAACGTGTACAGGACTTCTAGATAAAGAACTGGCTAAATGATGGAAGATCTAATTAATTATGTTTAAATTTAATGTATAGTTCTACCGCGGTGAGCGGAAATGATAGTCTTTAAACTTTATATTGTATAACGACGTTATCGCTATCTTGAGAAATGGTTTTTAGTGTGAATGTATGGAGTAAAAATATTTTAAATTGATAATATAATCAGGTAATATTTAATTTGTTAAGTTCATAGTTCATTTATATATTTATACACCTTCTGTATGTCACAGTGAATGCAGATAGAGCTTAGTGACATATCACTCATTACTCTGTTTCCCTTGTATTAATAAATAATTAAAATATTTATAATCTAAAGGTATATTATAGAAGTAGTGCTTGAGTCTACAACCATCATCATTGTGTGACTGTTTTGGTTTAGATTATTTATACAACCTATATAAAATTGAATTAAGTTGAAAAAACAGTAGACCTGAGTAGTTGAGACTTTCACGTGTTCTTGAGAAAAATGGCCAAGACAAACAGACGAACGGACAGACGAACAACAAAGTGATCCTATAAGGGTTCCGTTTTTCCTTTCGATGTAGGGAACCCGAAAAATGGAGATTCACTAATATTTTTTTTATTGTAGATAGGCAAGCATTTGTCCGCTATCTCAGCTGGTGGTAAGTGACGATGCGCACGAAGGTGGAGCATGCTTGCCTAGATAGTGCCTATTCACTCGTTCTTTAAAGAGGGCCAGGTTATACATGTCGGGGAACAGTTTAGCAGGCAGGGAGTTCCACTCATTTGCCGTTCACAGCAAGTCACTCTCTATATAAGCATATCTCTATAAAGTCCCACTAACCTTACACACGCCCTGCACGCACACGGCGCGGTGCCCGGGGCGCGTGCATGGGGCTCCATCCGCCACCACCGCCAACGTCGCGTAGAACTGCTGCCCCAGCGGACGGCAGTTCAGCATGCACGGAGCATCACCTGGTTATAACGTCTGTATTTATTTGTTTATTTACCTTATTTTCGTATTTAATTAAAGGATCTGTTGGAAATTTGTAATTTTATATACCTACTTAAAAATATCTGTATTTTGTTAAATATAATAGTAACAAAATTAAACGAATTTTTAACTTAGGTATAGCTCTAACAATATTATATATTTTTTTATATATTTTAGGATTTCCAAACGCTCGGTACTTACGGAATAAACTGAGATCCGAGATATTGCATATTTAGTAAATTAATGTCATAATTCATAATTCTTAATATCATACTTTGTCTACCAGAACAGAAATGAATAATTTATTCCTAAAATTCTATTCAAACCCTCAACAATCGTATTTACAACCAAATACTGTTTGATCTTTATAGATATACTTAATAAAAAAAATACAGAACATTTAATGCTAAAAATATTCTACTGATAATTATATTAAAGTCAATAAATAATAAAAAACTAAACACCCCATAACAATTAACCTCAATAACATAAAGAAATAATTTTCACATACTAAAACGAGATATACCCAATATCCCACGAGATATAATAGTTGCTTAGAAATATCCTCACAGACGAATAGATGAGAACAAACGAATGTTTATAGGCTGCTATCAAAGTCACATTATGTACACTGTTCGTTTAAATTTATCTACCATTTGCCGGTGTTATTAATTATTTGAATTAATATTACCGTTAGTTGGTTATAAATGAGGTATCAGAATGGAACCACTATTTACTCGCTTGATTTTAATTTATTATTAGTTTTATAAGGATGAGGCCGTAGGGCGCAGCGGTACAAGGGTGTGACTGTAACGCGACGGTTGTGGGTTCGATTCCCACTCGAGGAAGTGAAATATTTATTTACGTTTATATTTCCATTTCTTCGCTCTGGTGTCGAGGCAAAGGGCAGCGTTGAGTTCTTCTCAACACGCAATGCCTCCAGAATTCAACAGAAAGTGGGGAACGGAGCGTCTTACTACAAGGTTCCCTCTGCCTAATGCAATTCAATTTCTTATTCATAATTTCAATTCATTTAGATTCTATTCTATTAGTTTTTATAATAACAAATATTAGCAAGATACATGTTAAAGCTTTATAATTAAAAGATTTTTGTATACATTATTTTACAAAATTATAATTTAAAAAAATTGAACAAAGTAATAATTAAAATATGTTACCAGACATAACGGCCAACTTACCATCAATGTAGGGAACCCAAGTATAATATCTTCCTCGAAAGGGTCTGCGGTCATACGATGAGCACTGCTCTGCGCGTACATCTCTCTCTCCACCTGGACAAGCCTATGTAAATATTTTTAAAATTAGATATTTAACCCTAAACAATTTATTTCGGAAAATTGAATTTGTAAATATGATATTACGTGTAATACAAAACAATTCTAAAAATATTATTAGTTTTAGACAAAACGTGAAATTTAGCTGGTTAGGTAGACAGAATCTAGCTTGACACATGTCTAAGCAGAAAGAAGAAATGTAATGAGTATGGAGAAGTGGCATGAAAGAGCCAGTTTACTAAATGAAGCAAAAAAATATATTTTTAATTAAAGAAATTAAGATTTTTTTTTCCTCAAATTATTATTTATTTTTTAAACTAGATAATTTCGTACGAAATAACCCTTAAATACAATAAAAAATTAATAAAACGTTAATTTTAAAAGAATGTGTCATTTGGCTCTTTCATAAAATTTCGGTATTGAAAGAGCCACTAAACGTTATGAAAGAGCCAGTCTTATATTATGAGGTATAACAGTGATAATTATGCTAAGCAATATTAAATAAAAACGATTTAATAATAATTATTAAATAGTAATGTTTTTTTTTTTTTAATTCTATCAGTCATTTTAAGTAGATAATTCTAACAAACTTATTAATCTTACATTATTCAAGCTATGAAAGAGCCAAATCTTTCAAGGCCCGTCCACCGGGCTCTTTCATAACTTATTCTTTAAAAAATGTAACCTCCAAAATGACAACGATATCAAAACTTTTTAAACTTAATTTTAATGCAGTTACAAGGCCAAATATATACATAAACTCAATCTACATTCCAAGTACCCGTATTTGTTCACAATTAAATACTAAAAAACAACTCAAAGGATGTAAAATATTTACTTTGGAATGCCAAAAACTTCAACTCGACGTATCGGCGTCCGTTGGTTCCGATGAACTGTCAAATTTTTGTGGGTGGCGGGAAATCAACGTTGCCATTTAAAAATAAAATATTCTAACGAATCCGTTTCTAAACTACTATAATATTGCTGTGGTGGCTCTTTCAAAACCTGGCTCCTTCATGCCACCTCTTCCCTACTTTATTCCCCTTAAAAGGCAGAGAATTGTTTTACACAATCTTATTGTAGCACGACGATTGCTGACACTGCGTCTCGCTGCTCTCAATAAAATATTAAATAAAAATACAAATATTTAATACAATTAAATTAAGAAATAAAATTATTTTTATTTCTTATTTTATTATATGTAGCTTAATAAATAAAGTGATCAAACGTTTTTGTGTCAACAACTTGTTACAACAAGGAACGGTAGCAATCGTAGAACTCGTAAACTTTATGAGTTGTTACTGTTACTTAAAAAGCGATACGAGGCATTACTCGTTCTATTGCATATTTCCGTTTCTTATGGAATTAAGAAAATATTATACAGAATGTTTATTATTGTTTTGTTTTTTTTATTAATGGTTAAGTTTATTAATGGTTTCTATATTCCCATAATTTAATGACACCACATAGCTTATTTGGTCCGAGGAAATATCTTTTTCCATTTACGACAATCGGTTTCAAGATGACTTTATTTAGATATGCAATATTGACCTCAATAGATGAGATGTCCATTGAGGTAACCAGGTATTTGGAAAAGGCTGAGCCAATATAGCTTTTACCTTAGGATAGAGAGAATACCTATGTTAATAATTAATTCCGCCACTCAAAACTAGGTTCCCAGGTTCCCTCTGCTTATCCTGCTAAATAATATTGTTATGTTATTGTTATTGTAATGTTTTTGCGAGATAAAATATTAAAACAAGTTTTTCTTTAAAATACAAACTAAATACCGAACCATATGTTTCCACCTTGTAAAACTTGATTTACCATCGATTACAGCTTATTAAGCGGATGTATTGCGACACGGGAAATCAATTCCATTAATAACAAATGACTTAACAAAGGGTTTTGATTTTAATTAGCTGCCTAGCCTGTATATTGTTTTAGTAAAGCTGTAGTTATAATAACGTTAGGTCTTATGAGAGCAGTAAAACAATGCTAAATAAAATATTAAGAAACTAGTGGGCGCGCGCAGCTTCGCCTGCTTATTTGGACCCTTAGGGGTGAATGAACCATGAAATATGTGTTCAATGAAATATTTTTAAGAGTATCAATTTCAAATTTTATAAAAATCGGTACCGATTTAAAAAAAAATCCATCCATAGTTTGTATGTTTAACCCCTATTTCACCCCTTTAGGGTTAAAATTTTTCAAAATCCCTTCTTAGTGGATGTCCAGATTACGAAAGTAAACATCTGTCAAAATTTCACATTTCTACGCACAGCGGTTACGGCTGTGCGTGCGTCTTACCTCAGTCAGTGAGGACAAGTCCTTTTATATATATAGATTATTGGTTTAAAAATGTACTCTTTATTCTTATATATGCTACTACAATCAATATTTCAGGTTTAGCAGGGTGCTTACCCTGCTAAACCTGAAATATTGATTGTAATTTCTTAATTGGAAGCGGAATATTGGGTTCCCAGATACCCTCTGCTTAGAGGGTATCTGGGAACCCAATATTCCGCTTCCAATTAAGAAATTTCCATTTCCCACTTTCCGTCGAATCCTTTAGCGGCACTCAACGCCGCCTATTAAATATATAGAGATAACGAAGATTACTAGAATATTTTTATTTTATCCATTTTTTGCATTATAATAACAGTAGTTCTTACAAAATAATAATTATTATTGTTGAATGTGACGGTAAGTATATAGGTACTTCCTATAGATAACAATACGTTTTATTATTACGACTTATTTTGACTATTGGTTCCAACAATGTTTATTACAAACGTACTTGAAAGTAATAATTACAGAACAATAAACAATTATATTACTAGGGTTCGTATCAATAATAATCGCTCAATAATTATATATGTTGTCAACGATCAATAAAATACATTTTAAACATATATATAATAATAATCACTCAATAACAACTATACATGTTTTCAAGGATCAATAAAATACATTTTAAACATATATTTTACATTTTTGGATCTTTCTAAATTTTTACATGCAAAATTCATTTAAGACATAAAAATATTTGCTTTTTTTCAACAAAATTGGTCTTTACAAGTATAATTTAAAAATTGAGGCTAAAATAACAGCGATGCAGTGTCTGTCTGTTTGCATGTAAACGCGACAGTTGTAGGTTCGATTCAGGGAAATGAGTTGTTTCACTACTGTTTCTTACTCTGGTAACAAGACAAAGCTCGTCATAGAGTTCTGCCACCCAAAACTCAATATCTTAAAAATTGGAAAGTTCAGAGCGGAATGTTTTAGCACTAGGTTCCCACTGCCTAACTTACTGCAGCCAGGATACAGTGGAAAGCCACAAAAAAAACAAAAGTTTAATAATAACTCACACGCGTATTGCATTCGTGATATCTCTTAGGAACTCCGAGGCAGTCGGTCGCCGCTTGTCTTGTAACTCGTATGGCGGTACTTGGAGATAAGGTGTCATTTACAACTAGATTACGAGATCTGAAATAAATATAAGTAGTATTTGCGTTGTACGAGTCTAAGCTAATTAAATAGTTAAATATGTTTTTTTTATTTCTTGTAAGATGATTTAAAGTAATTATTGGCTTAAGTATATATAGTTAAATGTTCGAGAGATACATAAAGGAAAATAAAATATATTCTCTGATTTTTTAAGCCCAAAGCAGCTTTATTTATTTTAAATATTTTTTATTATACACATTCACATGCACTAAAACTACAATTGTCAGTCAAAATAAGAAAAAATTATCTAATATAAGAAGGCGTTATTAATTAAACCTTTTATTATCATTTATAACTAGGAATTGCCTACCAAACAAAACAAAAGAAATGGGCGGTAACTTGAAAGGTTTAAAAACTTAACCGCCAAGTAACAAATAACTCAACCCAGTAATCTAATTTAATGATACTGTGATATCATCACAATTATAAAGGAATTTCGTTAAATATTTCATATATAGGTACTATTTTTTAAATTAAACCAATTACATATATTTTTAATACCTATTTAATTAAAACGATAGCAACTTCAAATAAATACTTCATAAATCTAATAAAATATTAAAATGATTATTTAGTTTTTCTCTATTTAGATCCTGGGTTCGATTCCCACCTGAGGAAACGTGATAACTATGGTAACGTACACGCACACCACTGATTTCCGCCACTTAACACGCAATGCCTCCAAATTCAACAGAATGTAAAGAACCGAACTGTCTTAACGAAAACGGAGTGCCGTAACACTATGTTCCCAAGTCCTCACTAAAAAAATAATAATTTGCAAATATCCATCTACCATTCATATTCGAGGAAACATAATTTAAATCACTTATACCATATTTCATTCCTCATTACCACACCAGTAACACGTTCCTCCATTATAAACTCCATGACAAATGATGTCCAGAGTTAATTTGTTGGCTTTTACCTTCCCTATCAGCAGGATGCTATACTGGTATATACTTAATGAAGGACTTTATACCCAGAGGTGATCTTAATAATTTATTTCTAGCTATAATGAATAAGAGGCAATAGATGTCGTATTCGTATTAATAAAATATATTTTAAATTGTTATTAGATTGTCGTTACGTTTATTATATTATTATTAGATAGATGTCTCGTCGTTAGTAAATGAATAAGGATTAGGAATAAGAGCTTATTGGGTCACGGCGTTGATTTCCGCCAATCAACATGAAATGCCTCCAGAAATAGGCGAACGGGAGGACCGGAGTGACTTAACACTCTCTCTACAGTGCCATATTCAGGATATTAAAGCTGTTTCTTAATAGATATATTATGTTTTTTAACACAACATATTTTCTTATCCTTTTATATTATTTTTAAAATATAACCGAATCAACTATAACTGCTTTCTCATTTCCTCTCGCCAGTAAACTCTATCTCGCGGTACTGCCCGCGGGACTTCCCCTAATTAAGAATGACTGTATTTAGATTACTTACTTATCTGACTAATAGCATTTTCGATCCTAGATCCTTGTTACAATTATCTATGGGCTACGGTGGGCTTTCGTTTGTACGCAAATAGCTCATTAAAATAACGGTTCGTTGGACTATTTAGACTATTTAGAAATGGGTTGAAAGTCCACCTACGCTACGTACAACCAATTTAAATACGATCAAAACTAATTTAAAATATTGGAATTTAATTTATGCATGTTTGTTATTGTAACTAGGACTTCGGCATTCCCGTCGTGATAAACAATTGTATGGAGATATGTAGTAAGTGTTTTTGGGCTATATGGACATTATATAAAAATATTAATATTATAGCTTCACGCTGTATCCCGCACATTGTAGAGTAGGCAGAGGGAACCTGTAAACCTGTGTTAAGGCACTTCAGTTGCTCACTTCCTATCAAATTCTGGAGACAATGGAGTGTCTTAACACTAAGTTCCCTCTGTCCTGCTGCGGAATATAGCGGGACACTAAAAAAAGAAAACATATTAAAAAAACAGCTACTTTTACCATATCTAAAATCTATCTCACTTTACCACCATCAAAACCGGTTAATCTCCCGCTGCCATCAGCATTTAAATCTGATTAGGGTAATGGAGGCTATAATGGCAATACTATTCAACGTGTTCATTTATATCTGTCTGTACGTATTCGCCACAATACCTCGCGAAACCCGATATGAGGCTGATGAAGATAATAAATCACTTCGCTGTCTCGTGATGGATGTTAGTCGTTTAATGTTTGAACTTGTTAATTTATTATCAAGTATAATTTAATGATTATTTAATAAGGCTACTTGTTTTGTGGGATTGAATGTTTGGTGTTATTTTAACTTTGTTTTTTAGTTTTTTTGTTATAATTGAAGTTATTCAATTAATGTTTTACATTATACCATTAAATAAATATTAAGTTTATAAGTTAATTATTTAGGTATTTAATATTATATATATATTTATTTTAGAGAAGGCAGAGAAATCCTAATGTTGAGACAGACCACTCTCCGCTTTCTGGAGATTTCGTTCATATTTTATGCTGAGTGCCAGACCTCATCGCCCGGCTTTGCCTCAACACCAGACCGAAGAAATTAAAATTTAAAATATTTTATTTCCTCGAAAGCCTGTCCTCAATATAACAAACTTACCCTTTAAAAGAAAAACAACTATGTATATATGTGCTTAGAAAAGTTATTATTAAGTAGCGGTCGAAACTCGGTTTCGCCCGCTCAAATTTGTTGTTTTATTTTGCAAAATGTTGACAAAAAGTTGTAGGCTATATGTTATTCTGATGTGTAAGCTATATTACTGTAAAGTTTCATCCAAATCCTTTCAGTAATATTTGCGTGATAGTGGAACAAACATCCACCCTCAAAAACATTCACATTTATAATATTAGTAGGATAGGATAACTTTTATTTCGCTTCTATATTATAGATATATGTATATCAATTTTTAAGTGAACATTACATATTGTATATACTTACATTACTTATTTTAACAATCCAAATTAAATACCCTTTTGCTAACCTTAATTGAAGCAACAAAAATAAGAAAACAGGATACTTTCAATGTATAAAACAGTTTAGGTAGGTGCAATCTTAGCAAGTACATCACGATCCTTATTAAAGTAATCGATTCTTGCCTTTTTATTAACTGATTTTTTTCGTAACACAATTACTTGTACTACTTTACTTGTACTTTTTACGAACTAAATAAGCTTAGTGAGTAACCTTTTAAAATATTTTATATAAATGTATTTTAATTAGGTTCCCAGGTTCCCTCTGTCTAACCTTCTTTATGCGGGATACAGCATGAAGCTACAAAAAATATTTTATAGTAAGAACATTTTATTTATTAAGTAATTACATTAGTTTCCTTTATAGTAATTTACTATAATATTTAAAATTCTGTCCTAAGATTTTATTGAAGCAACTATATTGGCTATTCAATTCAATATTAATTCTCCATTTTCTTTTAAATTATTATTTAAATTTAATTAAGTAGCTATACGATGTTAATACGCGAACAGGCTTTTAATATGACCTGACCAGACCAGATATATTATACTCAGAATTATAATATCTTAATGATTTTAAAATTTAATTTACATTTGCAGATTTAAGTTTTTAATATTTTTTTATAATTATGTGAATAATTAATATTATATAGCGTAATCGGAATGTAATATAAATTTATATTTTTTTATATAGAACATTACTTAGTCATCACTGCTATTATATATTTAACATATTTAAACATAGAATTTACTATTAGTTCTGGTTCCGAACACGTATTTATTTATTAGTAGCGGCCCGCCCGCGGCTTCGCCTGCGTGAACTACGTTGTAATTTATTTCTGTCTCCATGAGTACCTACGTCCTATAAGTGACGTCCATGCAATTTGAGACTCCTAGCATTTGTAGTAACGAAGTTTCATACAAACTCTCAACCCCAAAAACAACCCCTTAAAAGTCGAATACTGCAAATTCCCGTCTTAGCGAGCACCTACGTCCTATAAATAACTCCTATGCAAAATTTGACATTCCTAGCACATGTAGTTTCTGAGATTTCGTGATGAGTGAGTCACTTTTCGATTTTATATATATAGATAATAATATAATAAATATATATATATTATACATTATTACTTCTATATATTCAAAATTAAAAATTTTATACACTATACTAAAATATAATTAACTAAATTATTGTATATCTTTATAGAATGCAATTTGCGGCCCTTATGATTGCGTTTGACCTGTAACCCGCGCAAAACAGTTTGATGCCAACTTAGTGAAAACATCTTTAATGGATATTTAATCTTATAAGAATTACTCAAATTATTGCAATTTTAATATAATTATAATAAATATAAACTATATAATATATTCAAGAATAATATATATGCATAAATCTTTGAATGTTATTGTTATTTAATTGATAGGTAAATTCTATAGGTGCATATTTTTGTTTTCAGTTTCACGCTGTTTCCCACCTGTGTGGGAAACACCTGCTCTGTAGCAGGATAGACAGAGGGAACCTAATTAAGACATTCCGTTCCCATTAAGACACTTCCGTTCTGCACTTCAAATTCACATTTATAAATTTTCATATTCAATTACTTATACCCCAAAATGGAATCAAACTTAGTAGCTCAAATAAACTCTTACAATCTCATACAAAAAACAAATTTACTATTAAAAAAAAACGGGTTACCAGAAAAAATATATTTGTATTTAGTACCAACGAGGTGTTTAAAGCAATCTTTAGATTGTTATCTTTTGATTCGAAGGTGTATCCGTTAAGGGAATTACTTTAATAGACGTATAAACGCATGCATGGTGTTTACAAATTTCGTTTCTCGCCTCGAGCTAGTTAGCGCCGTCTAGTTTACTGTATAACCCTATTTTATCATACTGTTATCGTATTTGAAGATTTTATGTTATGTGAACACGCTGTAGATAAGTATTGACTGAACGTTTGATAAAAAAGGTATAATTATTATTAGAAATAATTATATATCATATTTAACCTTTTTTTGTGTAATGACGATATATTTGAACTATCGTTTAAAACATACTAGCAGCCTGCCAGCGGCTTCGCCCGCTTGAACTACATGATTATTTATTTAATAAACAGAATTCACTGTCTTTAACTGTCCCTCGAACCATTTCAGTCAAATATACTAAATGTACAGACAACATTTTTTTACTGTTTTATTATACACTAGTGGACCCGGACGCGGCTACGCCTGCTTGAACTATAAGAATATTTTCGCGTCGGTCATACTGTGCCGCCCGTAGGCTACGTCATTGCGAATCAGTGACATCTCCTTAATTATTTATTAGAATGTTATACAGTAAACTATAATTTCAATCTAGATAAAATGCTAAAAGTGACTATAATATTTATTTTCATAAGGATGAATATCAAAATGTCGCGGTAACGGTTGCGTAGCGACGCGACGGTTGTTATTAACATGGCAGAATAAATTGCATGTCAAATTAGAAAGTACTTTAAAATATATTAGTTTATATGTGTAATGTAATGTTATATAGAGCCTATAGTACTTCTGAAGAATGCAGCTTTCATACAAAACAAAAACAATGTAAATCGGACCAGTAGATCCAGAGATCTTAGCGTTCAAACAAACAAACAAACAAACTCTTCCGCTTTATTATATTAGTATAGATAGATTATTTCTACATTTTCACTAAAATAATTCAATATTTCAATACCTTGGCAAACACTGTCTCTCTTGTACTGAAACTCCGCCACCACAACTTCTAGAACATGGACTCCAGCTGCTCCACGCACTCCACGCGTACAAACCGACTACTGATTCTTTTTCTATCTGAAATAAAAAACAATATATTTAAGAAGATAGTAATTTAACCATCGATCATAAACACCGCATAAAATAAACTTCACACTGTATCCCGCATACAGCAGGTTAGGCAGTGACCTAGTGTTAAGACACTCCGTTCCCCACTTTCTGCTGAATTCAGCATAAAATAAGAAAAATGATTATTTCGTTTTCTACTAAATTTTAAATATTACCTGTATTGAACTTGCAGTTAAATTTGCCTCACTCAGAACCATCGAAAGCTGCATTATATAGATGAACCTGAAATAGACATAATATAAAATTGAAATTTTCTTACTTCTACATATTATATGAGTACTAAGAGGTTTTCTTTGCCATACAAAAAAAACTTGACAAACTTAAATTTGCGGGCGTTTGCACCCATTTTGTATAAAATTAACTAAAAATATAAGTTTGAAATATTATTTTTCTATCAAAAACCTAGAAACGTTCACTTATCGATTTTTTGTATTGTATAGGTCTAATTTCACAACTGTAAATCGGCAGGACATAATTATATAGGTTTTGAATTGTTTCCGTTAATTTATATAAAATACAAAATGCAGCAAGATAAATAACATAAATGCATAAATATTTTGATTACGTTGACTTACCTACTTTTTTTGTCCTCTTAAGGGATCTCAAAATAAATGACAGATAGACTGACAGATGAACAACAAAGTGTTTCTATAAGAGTTTAATTTTACCTTTTAAGACAAAACCTAGAAAAATAACTACTCTACCAAGGGAATTCCTAAGCTATCCTATTCTATGGATAACAATCAAAACCTAAAATCGTGATCCACTTTCAAATTATCTTTCTAAGTAAGTAAGTGGTAATGGTTGTGGTATTTATCGTACCCACCAGCTATTTGTCAGTCAAGAGCATTGTACACAATTTGCAGCTCTCACGGTCAGTCAGTCAGTAATGAGCGCTAACAACTTCCACAGGACATGTCTATATTCATCTTGTCCTATTATATATATATAGAAAAAGAAAAAAATATTGTATATTGTATTGTATTTTATTTTATAAACAACTAGCGGACGCGCGCAGCTTCGCTTGCTTATTTAGGGGTGAATTCTAATAAACCATGAAACATGTGTTCAATGAAATACTTTAGAGTCTGAATTTAAAATTTTATAAAAATCGGTGGTGATTTAAAGATTTTTCCTTACAAACTTTCAACCCCTTATTTGCACCCTTAGGGGAAAATTACTAGAAAACTATGAAACATGTGTTCAATTAAATACATTTAAGAGTCTAAATTTCAAATGTTATAAAAATTGGTGCCGATTTTAAAAAAAGTCTATACAAACTTTCAACCCCTTATTTGCACCCTTAGGGGGAGAACCTTTGGGTAAACTGGACAGGTTGTAAGCTCAACTCCTATCAGGAAATGGAATATTTAATATTTTCATTTCTTCGCTCTGCTGTCGAAGCAAACCGCGGAGTTGTATTCCGCCATTCAACACATAATGCCTACATAGTTCGGCAGAAAATGGTGAACGGAGCGTCTTAACACTAGGTTCCCTCTTCCTATCCTTACACAGCGTGAGGCTAAAAAAACTTAATGATCTTGTTTTTATGAGAGATTATCATAATAAAAACCGTACAACCAAATTTTATAATTAGGCTCATAAAAGTAACCCACCATCACTATTAATAAATAATTTATTATCTTTACGCACTTTTAACGTTTATTTTCTATCTTTACGCATTTCCTGCATTTTGCGAGTAGGCGGAGAGAACCAAATGAATCATGTCTCCGTTTTCCGCATCACACAAAATAACTTAATTAATGCAAATATTTTCTCTAATATTTTTTATTGTTTTTATTAAAACTTTTGTTTTATTTTTATTGGAGACATAATTTTAAAATGGACCCCATTAGGTTAAACGATGAGTCTGTGGGTGACGAACTATGGCACTGTATCACATTGCCTTTCTACTTTACATGCTTTCTCTGCTTGTTGTTTATAATTAGGGTTGTCGATTAACTTTACATTATATTATTTTATTTTTGTTTTTTTTTGTAATAAATTATTCTTGGTTGTTAAAGTTCTAATGAATTAAACTAAGTAAGTTGCCTAACATTTTATATAGGCAAAGATTACAAAAATTTAAATCGCACGAATTATTTAATATCAGATTCAAGCAAATTTTAAATTACACTACCAAATAGAAGCCGCCATGGCACAGTGGCTAGTATGTGTGTTATGGGTTTGATGCCATTTCGGGGAAATAAATTATTGTTTATTAATATTTTAATTTACTTTCGAAAAATCTGCAGAGAAAATCTCTGGTTGCTAGCGTTGATTTCCGCCACTCAAAACGCAATGCCTCGAAAATTTAGCGAAAAGTCTTAACACTAGCTTCCATCTTCATCATATTACCAACAAAAAACCCAAAAACCCACGTGACAACCCTCCAAAAACCCACGCATCGCCCAGCTTGCGCAATCTGACATCTCCATTAGATGTTAAAGTCGTAACGATACATTTTCGACGGACGACGAACACACCCGGTCCGCGCACATTAAAACGATCGAACGACTTACTGCTAATGAATATCTTAAGTGGTTTATTAAGTGCTAAACGCCGTTATTTTTATGTTTTTCGCCCTTGGTACGACATTTTACGCGTATTACGTTATCTTTATTGCCAGTTGAAATTATTTCTGGTGATTCGAATTCGTATCCTTGCTTATATTTATATTGCATTCCCACCAGATTATATTTATGTGTTGGTATCGAGTCACTTAATTGCATCGGGCATCTGTACAGGTTTATCTCTAGTGCGTTGATATGTAAAAAATAAATTATTATTGATCTGATTGCTTATCTGATAAGTAGCTTTACTCTATGTAGCAGAGTGGGAAGAGAAGACCTAGTGTTGAGACACTAAGCTTTCCATTTTCCTCCGAATTCTGGAGACATTATGTGTTGAGTAATGGAACTTAACGCCGCGCTTTGCCTCAACGCCGGAGCGAAGAAATGAAAATATTAAATCGGTATTTTATTTCCTGAAGTGGGATTCGAACCCACAATCTGTCTGTCTGTCGCATTTACAGACTCTAATATAAATAAATGTATCATTTTTTATTATAATTGCATTATAAGCATTCATGAACTAGAAAAATTATGTATGTATTATATTTATTTGAATCCACACGCGTTTAATTCTTTTGTTGTGATTATTGTTTATTTCTTTTACTTTCATAATCTCACAACGAATATTATTTTAACATTACGGTTGTTCAAAGCTGATATTTAACGTCAGTGTTTATTAATTATAACATTTATTTTCTTAATAAATTACTTATTAACCAATTTAATTTAATTAATTATTAAACTAAAAATGCTATATGAGTTTAATTAACTATATGTATGCACTACATAGCTAATATGTAGTTAAATATTACAACTGAGGTCGAGAATTAAACATGTCTGCTTAATTGGATTTACGTTTACTATGTCTTGGCAGTAATTGAAAAAGTAACAGAAACCACAGAACAAAAACTAAATTTTTTTTTCGTAGATAAAGCTATATTTACTTGTTTCTTTTTATAATATGTTATAAGAATATTATATTATCAAATTATTTTTATAATATTTATAAATAAAAGTGTTTTTTTTGCTTAGAGAGCACTAGAAAAAATTTGACGCCATTTCTTATTCCGCAAAAAAAAAATATTAATGTATTAAAAACTATTCAAAACTTTTACTTCTTATATCAAAATATAGAATATTTCTTTAACATTAGTGTCTACTATAATTACTTACAATCTTAGTAGTGAATTAAATACTAAAAACTACGACAACGATGTTTTTACTACATATAAATATTATGAACACGCTGTGATAATATTGTTGAAGATGTATACAAGATGTCTTTTGAATTTATTTAACTGCTTTCTTTATCTATTTTATATATTTTATTAAGAAAGTTAAATATATAAGTATAAAGGAAGTGAGACCGTCGTACCACAGGGGTGCATGCTTGTGACTGTAAACGCAATTATTGTGGGTTCGATTTCCACTCGGGAAAATTAATTAATATTTATCAATATCTTTATCATTTCTTCGCTCTCATGCCAATACAAAGTACAGCGTTGAGTTCTGCTATTCAACACACAATGCCTAAAAAAATAGGCGGAGACTGGGGAAAGCAGTGTCTTAACACTAGATTCCTTTGTCAACCCTGGTATTTGCAGGATACAGCGTGAAGCTGAAGAAAAAAATAGAAATGTATGCGAAAATTTCGTTAAATTTAACTATTTTCTAATGCTTTCAATTTGAATTGACAGTTAAAATAGTTTTCCTTTATTAATTATATATTTTATTTTCATGTAAAAAACAAAGATATTCGTACCAAAACATAATTTTAAAAAAACTTAAATAAGCATAATAATCACGTTATAATTCTTCAAGTATACAATAAGTTAAATATTCACACGCAAGCCATATTTTTTTAATCCTTACCAAGCACGTGCTCTATGAATGGAACTATAATTTCTGTTTACTTTTACTCTCCAAGGAGTATCGAGTGGGCACAAAAAGTTTACCGTTTGAACGTGTAAAAATATTTGTTGAACGTAAACACGAGGTACGCGTACTATGGCGTTTGTTTGAAGTATATGAATCAGAATCTACCGTGGGATTATAGGATGATATAAAAGCAATAGATATTTGTTTATAAATGGGGATTTGACAGTTAGAAAAACAACTTTTTTTTTATTTTTACGCTGCATCTCGTACATAGCAGGGTAGGCAGAGAGTATCTGGGAATCTAGTGTTAAGACACTTCGTTCCCATTAGGAAATTTCCGTTCCTCATTATCCGCCGAATTCTGGCTTTGCCTAGACACCAGAGCGAAGAAATGAAAATAGGAAATCTCTTAAAAATATACATAAATAACTTTAATGTTTTACAAATGTACTATACAAATAGTTAAAAAAGTCTAACTGAAGAAGTAAACTTTCAGTTTTAGAATTTAAGAAGTAGCTTTAATTATCTTTATTTTAATTATTAAAAGTGTTATTCCATACATAGAAAAAAAAATACTTATTAAAAAAAAAGATGTTTAACTTAGTAAATACCCATAAACCTATTTTTTTATAAATTTCAATACAACCAATAGAAACATACAATTTGTTGAAATAAACTTTTATCACATGCAACTTTCCCCATTGAATACCTACAGAGCTAAATTTTAAACAAATTGCGGGTACCCATATGCTGGTGAAGTCGTAAATTCACAGTATTTCACATAATATAAGCACTAAACAATAATATGATAACATTGTACTAACATAGCACTTTCGTTGTTCAATGGAGAAACCTACATACAGTATGTGTAAAGTACCTGTATTAAATACTCGTCAACTATTATTGTTTATTATAGAATAAGGTGTGATACTTAAGTACAGAGTGTTAAGTTTAGCTTATGAAGCATAGATTAAAGCTTTGGTAAATTAATATTTTATTATACAGGGTGGAATTGTCAGCGCCACTTTAAATGAAACCACAGTTTTAACTACTCTATAAAAGCCTAATATAATTCGGAAAAAAAATAATTCTCAAAAATGAAAAAGTTTTTTTTTCAAACAAAATAAATAATAAAATTACCGTTTTAAAATAAAACGCCATTTGTAAAATATAACATAGGTACGCACACACTTACCTGTCAAAGCGGCAACGTCGCATACGTATGTGTGCGTGACACGAAATACAGGTATGGATAAAAATCGTGAAATGAAAAAAAAATCCTACGTCCAAACCGTTGAGGTACCTTGATTATTTTTTTTAATTCTGGGTTTGAAATATTTTACCCTATATGCAGTTTCAGTAAAAGAAGCGCTGCCTCTTCCACCCTGTATACGTGTAACTGAGGCCAGTCGTAGCGTGGCTTGCAATTACAGATTGCGACAGGTTGTGGATTCAATTCCCACTCGAGGAAATTAAATATTTAATAAAGAGCAACTGTTGAGTTTCTTGCCGGCTCTTCTCAGCAGTACCGCCTTCCGAACCGGTGGTAGCTTTTTGTTTATATGTTCATTCGACGATTCAAAAGTGCTTATAATAATAGTCTATTTGAATAAAGAATATTTTGAATTTGAATTTGAATATATCATTTCTTCGTTTCGCGCAATGTCTCCAGAACTAGGTGGAAAGTGGGGAACGGTGTGCCTTAACTCTAGGCTTTCTCTGCCTACCCTGCTATATGCAGGAATATAGGTTCAAGCTTAAAAATATATAGATAGATACTTATAAAAACTCACCAAAACAAATTCCTTACAAAAAATAAAATTCGCTTCTCCATTTTCCTTCACTAACTTCTAGCACCGTTAAAACATTTGTGTTTGTCCATTTTAATTCAATTAAAACTTACTAACTATATCATGTAATCACTATGTTATACGTCAAAAGTAATAAGTATCATTTTTATTGGTGGTTATTCACGTCACTTCACGATTTATCATAGCCGTGGTTCATCTGTCTTCGGAAATTGCTCCAATTTATGCTGGCAGCCCAAACCTGAAACAAATTGATATAATTTAAGGTTACCTTTTGAATATATCTTACATGGATTCTAAATTAAATAAAATAATTAATTTAATCTATTAATCTTTTATTATTAAACATACTTGTTAATAATAACTAATATCAACACTGATGATAACAGCTTCAAAGCTATTCAGCTAGCTTATATTTGACAGTTCGTGATTATTGACTTAAAATGAATGGCGTTAAACGTTAAACGTTCACCGCTTTTCCCAACAATAGCTTCTAAGATGTATTCTAAATATTGTTAGTTTTCGTGTCTTGAATATTATCATCGAGTCAACAGAGATAAACGCTGTTACCAAACTGTTACAACACGCCTCACTGTGTCACTGTGCCTGGACTGAACTGGATAAGTTATCTGATCAAAGTATATGCTAGTATGGCAGATAAATTCAAAATGTGAATCAAAATTGAATTATTAATTATAAAATTTATTAAGTTTAATTATTTAATAAAATATTTAACAATATAAACATTTAAAAATCAGCTTAACACTGTATCCCGCATATAGCAGGTTAGGCAGTGGGAATCTAGTGTTAAGACACAGATAACACAAAACACGAATCAGTGGGTTACAGCCGACTTTCGTTAAGTTGCGGAACTCAATGCTGGGCTTTTGTCTTGGTGCAAGAGCGAAGAAATAATTAACATTAAGAGATAATAGTTCATTCCCTCGAATGAGACCGAACCCAGAACCGTAACTTTACACACTTGTGACCCAGTGCCACCGCTATATGTTTTGGGTATATCGATTTTTTATTTACTTATTTTTTTTAAGTATCTAATTATTGTTCACATAAGAATAAATCCTACTCTTTATTTATTATTGCTTTTTTTATTAATTCTGCCCCTTTCATGATAAAAAACAATAACTCAACATAAATAAGTACGATACAAATCGAAATTCCTATATTTAGGAACGAGTTACCTATATTTATATTAACTTTATATTTAATCTTCAAATTAAACCTTACCTTTAAAAGAAGCTGCTATTAAATTTCGCTTATACAATTTAATATTTAAATATACTTAAAAAACAATAGCAACACAACCAATATATATATAAAAAAGTTAGTATTTCCGGGTTTACGAAGGCCCTTAGCTATGTACGGCCGCGTAGCCAAGGTGCCTATAGACGACTGGACACTGGACATCGGTCGCTCCCATACCTTCTATGAAGATGGACTCCCATACAATTTATGATATCAACAGGAAGAGAAATGTTGGAAATGCGCCCGAACAATACAGTTAGTATTTGCGTTTTGCATGTTAAAATGAATATGTCTGTATTTTATGTTTTGTTTAATTTATTATAACTTTCGAGGTATTGTGCATTTAGTGGCGGAACTTAACGCCGTTTTTTTGCCTTGTTACCAGAATGAAGAAATGAAAATATTAATAAATAATAATTCACACGCCCTAGTGGGAATCGAATCCATAATCGTCGTGTTTACAGACACATGCTTGTGCAACTGCGCCACGATGCATTCCACAATTCGTATATATTTTTAAAAAAATTGTTGGAGGAATATACAGGGTGGAATGGTCAGCGCCACTTTAAATGAAACCACAGTTTTAACTACTCTATAAAAGCCTAATATAATTCGGAAAAAAATAATTCTCAAAAATGAAAAAGTTATTTTTTCAAACAAAATAAATAATAAAATTATCGTTTTAAAATAAAACGCCATTTGTAAAGTATAACATAGGCACGCACACACTTACCTGTCAAAGCGGCAACGTCGCATACGTATGTGTGCGTGACACGAAATACAGGATGGATAAAAATCGTGAAATGAAAAAAAATCCTACGTCCAAACCGTTGAGGTACCTTGATTATTTTTTTTAATTCTGGGTTTGAAATATTTTACCCTAAATGCAGTTTCAGTAAAAGAAGCGCTGCCTCTTCCACCCTGTATGTGTTTTGTTACTTCTTTTGTCACTAAGTATATTTGATAAAAAGAAGAAAATTATAAAATACGAGTACATCCATTTAATTTATATTAGGCATTATGACCATATTATAATATCTTTTACAAGAAACAATTTAATATATTATTAAATATTTGTAACAAACACGCAATGCATCGAAAATTCTGGGGAATGTAGGGAACCGAGCGACTTAACGGGAGATTTCCTCTGCCTACCTGCCAGTTATTTGCGGGATACAGCGTGAAGCCAAAAAAAAAAGAAAAACAAAACCTACATATTAATATTTCTGACACAAAACAAACCCTTAAATAAGACCACAATCGCGACCCCTAACGCAAACTGACAAATTCCATATCAACAAATATCTAGAATATGAATAATTATTTCAGAATGAATCATTTAGTGGGGCCGTAAAAATCGCATTCGTCATTCAATTGTTCCGCGGACGATAAACGTCGATGCCAATCAAGTACTTATAATACATTGAATTTTAGCCTCGTTTTCTTGTATAATAAAAGGGTTCGTTAGAAACGCTACCAATAGCTCGGGAATTTACAAAAACATTGACAAAAACTGGTGATTTTTTATGCTACAATTATAAGAGGGCACGACAAGAAAACTATTGAAAATAATAAGATTTATAATATCTATGCCTTATTGCCTTATTGCTCGATAAGGCAAGCAGAGGACAGGGAGACATGGAAGCATCTCGTTTGCTCTTTTCACCAAGACCTACCAAAAGGGGCACGACCTTCAGTAATGAAGAACCCGACATAGAGGAAAGATTGAGATTTGAGCTTTCGCTTAATACGCAAAGATCTACTATATTTAATTTAAAAAAAAATAATTAATATATTTTTATACTCATTTATTTAGAACTAAGTATAATTGATTTTTACCCCTCTCTTTATATACATAGTACATATATATTACATAGAGACAAAAACTATTTTTAACTTCTATATTCCTTTATTTAATCATACAAACAATTTAAAGAAACAATAAAACTTAAAACTCTATTTCCAAAGCACTGTTATACCTTAATGATTTCCTTTTTAGAAGAAATCGTTTGGAATACCAAATTCCCGAATTAATTTTATCAATAGATACTTTCACTGTCACTCTAGGTGGTCTAAAACCCATACTATTTTATTACATAACAACAAAGTTGTTTGATAAGAATTTATAGTTCATTGATGTTTTTTACCACTTTTTTACATTAAACATTATGAAGTATTCAGCTTAAACTTAATGGTGAACACACCATTGAGATCTCAAATAAAATCCTTCATTCACAATTAAAGATAACAATAATTTACTTTGTTTTTTAAAAAACTTACTATCACAGAGCATAATTTATTGTTAAACACTTTTAAGACAATCTAAAACAACTAAAATAAAGATATACACTTTTATTTTATGAAATACAATTGACTTGTAGTTTCCCGCCAAAACTGTACCACAGATTATATTCCATTAGCAACGCTTAAATGAAAATCAAATTAGTAAAATAAATAACTTGTAGCTTTTTACACAATATATTGGGTTTTAATTAAAAGTTAGTTAGTTTTTTTTAATTTATAATACCTTTTATAATATCTGCTTTATCTTAATAGGTAAGTTTGTTTTTATGTCATACAAAATTTTCGTTGATCAAATTCAAAACGTGACTATTAAAAAAATTAAAAATATTAACAATAGTAAGAGAAAGTCCTTAAGATCCTACACATTTGTTATTCCAATTAAAACTCAAGCACCTACTTGTAAAATTAACGTTGTGTACGTTTTAAGCTTTGACGTACTTACAACAGATTAAAAAAAATATCAAATCTTTGAAATATTTCTAATAATAACAAATAAATGGATAAAGGACTTTCCTTATAATTAAAATATATTCCTGGATTTAAAGTAATTGAAGAGAAGAAAAGTCTTCAACAAGCGGCAACTATAAAGAAAGTTTGATGAAATAGGTCATATCGAGTATGGGTTAAAGGTTAGTGCCCTAGCATGCTAATAATGATAATAGGGCCTAACTTACCACATTCTACTAATTCGATGTCTGTTCGAAAATACTGTTATTCGCTATCATCGTCACAGCCATTGGAAATTTTAAAAAAAGGTAGCTTTTTTAAATAATAATAGATACATAATGAGAGTCGTGGTTTAGAGGCACACGGGGGCAACTGTAAATGCGATAAGTTATAGGTTCGATTCCCGCTCGAAGAAATTAAATCTGTACATATAACAAAAAAGTAAAAATATTTAATATTTTAATGTCCTCGCGTTACTAACGAGGCAGAGCGCTAAGCTCCGCCACTCAACATGCAATTCCAGTATTCGACGAAAAGTGAAGAACGTAAGTGTCTTAATCAAAACGGAATGTCTTAACCTACACTAAGTTCCCAGGTTTCCTCTGCTTACAATTCTATGAGCAGGGTGTATCCCGTAAAATAAAAAATATACCGACCTAAAATTATATATCACTTTAATAAATTAAAGAAAATATTTTTATAACATAAATATAATTTAGTCATATTATATCAAGCATATGCTTAACATATATATGTAAAAGCTGCTTACATTGACTTTGTAATGGAAACATTGTAATTAAAATAAATAACTCATGCATAAGTCACTTACGATCTCTTCTGCATCACATTTAACACGTAATTAAATACGACATTAATTATTATCAGCAAACATACTCGTAACATGCTTACTTCAAGTCAAAATGCATTAAGGAATTGGATGACGAGAAAAGTTGATCAAGTTTTTTGGGTTTCACGCTGTATTCCGCAGCATGGTAAGTTGAGGGAAACCAGTGTTAAGATATTCCGCTATCCACTTACCCAAGAATTCTGGATGAGACGAAACTCAACCGCGCTTTGCCTCGACACCAAAGCGAAGAAATGAAAATATTCAATATTATAGTTCCTCGACTGAAAATCGAACTCACAACCTGTCACCCTTACAGTCACATGGTTGACCTCTACACCACTACAGACTTCAATAGATCAATGTTACTATTTAATGGAGGCTGTAGTGGCGCAGTGACAATAGGTGTGACTGTAACGCGACGGCTATGGGTTTGATACCCACTTGAGGAAGTGAAATATTTATTTACGTTTATATTTTTATTTTCTTCGCTCTGGTGCCGAGTTCTGCCACTCAACACACAAAGCCTCCAGAATTCGGCAAAAAGAGAGGAACTTAGTGTCTTGACACTAGGCTCCTCCTACTCAGCTGAGTGCGGGATACAGCGTGAAGCTGATATAAATTTTAATTTTTACTATTTAATTATATTATACACAAAATATTTGATAAGCATAATTAAGAAATAGCTGAGTTATTGCTCACACCATGTTACGCAGCACAGAAACCACATATCAGCTGTTAGTATGTGAAGCTAGTGACACATTCCCTTTCTTCGCGGTCGGGTAAAATTGAAACCGCAGAGCGGGTAAGCGTGAACTCGTATAGCAATTTTGTTATGTCAGTATTAGGTTACTGGAGAATTTTAATGTTGCTATTTTCTAATCTTATGTGACGTTGAGGAATTTTTAGTTCTCTATATTCTCTACAAGTATTTAATAATATTTTGCTGAGACCGTAGTGGCGTAGCGGCACAAGAGTGTGACAGTAACGCGGCGGTTGTGGGTTCGATGCCCACTCGAGGCAGTTAAATATTTATTTACGTTTATGTTTCCATTTCTTCGCTCTGGCGTCGAGGCTAAGCGCGGCGTTCAGTACTGCCACTCAACACGCAATGCCTCCAGAATTCGGCTGAGTGGGGAATGAAGTGTCTTAACACTAGGTTCCCTCTGCCTACCCTGCTGTGTGCGGGATACAACGTGAAGCTGATTTTTTATAAGGATTTTTTTATAAGTCATAGTTGATGTATATGTAATGATTTCTTTTGGGATACGGAACCCTAAAAATATTAAGTAAATTAAATTAAAAGTTATGTAAATGTTTTTAAATATGTAATAATAAGCATTTTCTTCATATTCATTATATTTTAGTTTGTTAACAATGCGGCTTAGGTGGCAAACAAGACAGTAATGAAAATATTAATAATGTACCACTTCATTAAAGTTCATCTAAATAGGCATTTGTAAGTAATTAGGAAACTTATAACAGCACATGAAGCCAGCTATGGCTCAGCGGTACCAGCATGTGAAAACCAGTAACCGGTTCTGGGTTCGATTACTACTGGAGCATATGAAATTAAAATAAATAAATATTTTCATTTTTCGCTATGGTTATATAAGCGCGGCGTTTAGATTCGCCAGTGCGAAAAACAAATAAAATTTTCGTAATTGTTTCTTTTAAACTTTTAACCATAGTATGATTTTCAACTTACAGTATTTTCTTCATCTAAAGAAATTGCTTTAACTTATTCTCAATTATATTCTTGTTAAGCTTACAAGGTCCTGATTAAAGCGATTACTATATGAAATATCGGATATTAGCAAGAGTAAATGGTTGCTTCGTAGTATATAACATTAATTATAACATAGTGCCTCCTGTGTGAGGAAATTGCCAACTATGATAATTTTAAGTTTATTGAGAGAAAATTACACTAGAAACGTTATCGCTTTCCAATATTAAAGATTTTTTAGGTTCACGCCGTAACCCGTACACGTAGTGTCTAAATACTCTGTTCCTTTCCCGCCGAAGTTTAGAGCTATTGCGTGTTGAGTGGCGAGACTCAACTCAACAGAAATGAAAATATTAAATATTTAGTTTCCTCAAGTGGGAATCGAACCTACAACCTTTCGCGTTTACAGTCACATGCTTGTGCCTTTTGCGCCACAACTTGCCATCCTATATCTTTTATAAAAGATATTTTTTTTTAAACATATACATAAATTTAACACAACACTTAAAACAATTTAAGAATAATGCCCGAAATGGAAAAACTACTAGCTTTCATATTTCTATAACAAATTTTATTGTCACAACAAAATTTTCTAAGAAACTTTTAAAACTACTAGAACGCGGAAAACAGTGCTTTGACACTAAACTAAACTACACTGATATCACTTCTAGTATAACTCTATAATAAAACTTAATTATATTAGATAGACCCGGTGAGACTAAGTATGGACACCATCATTTATTATAGGCTTATTGAACCTGCGGCCAATCCTCTTATACGAGAAAGGGACAAAAGAGAAAAATATTTAAAAGATAGATAGATTTCTGTGTAGTAGAAATTCAAAATTAAACAAATCTTTATAAAATAGGGTTACTTTATCTTACTAAGATAGTTTTAATTGTAATTTAAAACAACCTACGTTTCTTGTAAGTTATTATTAGACAAAGTTAATAATAAAAGATATCTATTCGTTTAATTTTTATCATTTCCCCATAATTGTTTTGTTAATTTCTGATTAAAAATATAAATTTAGATAAACTTTACCGTATTTAAACAATTAACAAGTATCAGAATGTCTAAACTATTGATGTTAACAGTTTTTAATTCGGCTCTATTTTTTAATATTTTTGAGCGTATACTTCTATGCGTATAATTAAATAAATTAATTTGAAATCTAAGCTTTATCTTACAAAAAAGACCGTTGTGGCACAGTGGCACAAGCTTGTCACTATAAATGCGGTTGCAGGTTCCATTCCCACTCTACTATTATTAATTAATATTATTTCTTCACTCATGTAACAAGGCAAAGATCTTAAGATCTTCAACTCAACACACAATGCCTCTAAAATTTAACAGAAAATAGGCAACAGAGTGTCTTAACACTAGATTCCCTCTACCTACCCTCCATCAATCTAACCGACTCTTAACCGCTGGCGCCTATTACTTATTGCACGATATACTGAAACAATTCAAGGACAAAAACAAAAGAAAATAATTGAAGCCGACATTAAATAAGTAGAAGAGGCTACTTGATAGTTGAGAGGTCAAGTGTCGACGATCGAACAGTATTGGACATAATGATATAACAGCGGACACCCGTGATTCCACGGGGTCAATGGCCTTGTGAAACGATATAACTAATTGTATGGAATGGAATATTAAAATGGAATTTTTTATGTATATTTAACTATTTTTTTATTATTTGTTTTAATTCACGTAAAATATTTTTCACTTAGTTATTTTAACCTATTGTTAGGACAATACGTTCCCATTAGGACACTTTCGTTCCAAATTTTCCACCGAATTCTTTACGCATTGTCTATTGAGTGGCGGAACTCGACGCCGTAATTCAATTTTTTTATTAATATAATAATCCTTAGGTTCATAATACTGTTAAGATTTAATTGACTTAAATATTAAGTAAGGTTAACAAAAGACAATCTCTGAAAGCTACAACAAGATATTACATAAGCTGACATCAACATCTCTATCAGAACTTGAGGTCTTAAAATCTCGTGGTCACGAATCAGCGATTATCAGAATTAAGTTTTACAGAAAGAACATTATTTCTAATCTTCCAAGATTATAAATAATAATGAATTATTTCTTCTTTTCTTCGTCAACGTCCGGAATAACGTAACTTCTATAATAAATTATATAGAACCTGGTCTCCTTCAAGGTTCTCCTTTTTCTTTGCCTTGGTGCACATTGGAATTACCTTGCAAATCCAAGAGTCTTTGGTCTAGACTATGTAAAGACCAAGACTTTTTTTATATTTCGATTGTGTAAATTTCAGAGGCCGTCAAATGTCTAAATGTATCTATGGAGAATCTGAACTCGATCCGCCTCTCACAAAAATGGTTATATTTAAATTGCTTTTATTTGAGTTGAGTTCAGCCACTTAACGTCGGGTGGGGAACGGAGTATCTCAACTAGGTTCCCTCTGCCTACCCTGCTGTGTTACAGTCACAACTTTGTACCCTTGCACATATGACAGCCTTCATAAATTATTTCCATTTAATGACTTTATTTTCAACTAACTCTTACATTTTTAGTAATTTATTACAGTTTTAGAAAACGTAATCGCTATAAATTCTTCTATTTAACAAACGATTACTTTTTCCACTTAGAAAAATAAATCTAAACGAATTCAAACGAAACTACTCCTAAATTCGTTTAAATGAGTATTAATATCGTATAACATTTCACATGTATTGTCTATAGGTCAATATTTAATCTAAAAACCTTATACAAGAATGCACTAAACAAAAATGAAGATATCTTTGGAGGTTCTTTGGAGGTTATCGTTACTTAGGAAACAGTCCTCTTACAACTTGAAGCAATTATCTAATTTATTGGTAACGTTTTTAAAGGTTTTCTCACGTGCTGAATAGCTACGTATATATTTATATTTAATGTCGACTCAGTCTTTACAATTCTAGTGCAGTTGCTTGACCTGTATTTGTGTCAATGGAATGGTATTAAAAAAATAAATATTATTTTAAAATAAATTTTAACACTAAAACAAACACTCAATTCATTCTGTATTTGTTACTGAATGACTAAACTCTATTACTATATATAATAGAAAACTAGAGACTACACGCGGATTCACTCGCAAAAACTTATTTATACATTTTAGCCAAAAGATGATATTCTATTAATAAAAAGTATCATATGTCATTTCTTATACCTCTAAGAATACGTGTACAAAGTTTCATGATAGTCGATAGAGTCATTTCCGCGTGACATACAAACTGACATTCACATCTACATCTATACTTATAATAAAATCGTAAGAGGGTCGGTGTCTGTACTTGGAAGATATTTAAAAAAAAATGTTGTTGGGAACCTTTATTAACCTAATAGAACCCAAAACAAGGATTCTTAAAATTTTTGTCTGTTCGTCTGTTTGTCTATGCGTTTGTTATCGCTAATCTCAGAAGCGGTCTAACCGATTTAGATACGGTTTTCACGATTGGATTGCACGCTACTGAAAACATATGCCCTATATGTTAATTTATTACAATCGGTTCATAAATAAAAAAGTTATGTCAATTTAAAGTACTTAGTTCGACAAATTTGCTAATTACCGTAACAGTTATTTTATACAACTGTTTTACTGAATTGACTGAATCTTTAGCTTTCAATTTCTTTATTAATATTTCTATTTCAAGCGGGCGAAGCCCCGCACGGGCCCACTAGTTTAATATATAAATACGCTTCCAAAATTAAAAACATGCATCTGACACACTTTTAGCTGCGTGACTTCAATTTGAATGACGAATTAGTTGAACAAAAACCTATTTAGTATGGAAATTGAGTTTCGGTTATAAAGCCAGTGACAATATAAACACACAACTACTGTATGCGCACACGGTAACGGTTCGTAAATATTTCTTTGTTCAATTCTGATCTGGACCATTTAATGTTATGCCAAATTTAACGATGTAATTGCATATTTAAGCATTTGTGTGCCATTTTGTATAAAATAAATATTTATTTTATATTGTTTTTTCAGCTTGTATATTAAGCAGATGCAACCTAGTATTAAAAAACTGTATTCTCCATTTTTTCGCCGAATTCTGTGCTACGACCTTATTGCTGCAATAATGCTATTATAAAAATAAAATAAGAATCCCCACTCGAGGAGATGAAATATTTATTTAAATTTATATTTCCAGTCAAAAGCGCGGCGTTCAGTTCCGCCACTCAACATGCAATGCCTCCAAAAATCGACTGAAAGTGGGGAACGGAGTGTCTTAACTCTAGATTCCCTCTGCCTGGAATGATGTGTGCGGGATACAGCGTGAAGTTGATTTTTTTTTCAATACATTGTTGCCTTAATTACAAAGAATGAAATATTATCATAGTATTAAATGAAGAATATACGACAAAAAATCTAACAAAATATAATACAAAACGAGTAAACCAATTTAAATCCACATATAAACTTGTTAAACGACAATTAGCTATATGATAAACTGTCAAAAGAAATATATAACGACAGAACCGTAATGAAGACACATGCCAAGACGTGGCCTTACTTCTTAATGAGCGTTTTTATACTAGAAAAGTAAAGTAGGCCCTATTAAATCTTTCCTAATGAAACCTCGATCAATTAATTATAATTTATTTTTTAGAATAAAACAAAGGATTACATTTTTTTTTAATAAAAATGGAATGTGATGACCTAATCATATATTAATAACTAGTGGACCCGAACGCGGCTACGCCCGCTTGAACTATGCGAATATTTATCAAATATATTTATGAAATTCTTTTCAGTTTTCAATAGAGAGATGCGTTAAGCAAGCTCATTTTGAGTGACGTTTTCTTACAACAAACTTTGCAAATCGTTGCCTAGCAACGGTCGCATAGCGACGGTTGTTATTAACATGGCGGAATAAATTGCATGTCAAATTAAAAATATTACAAATAAGAGAAAAAAAGTATCCTATGCTCATCCCGAGACCCTCTATATGAGTATTTTATCACAATTAAACTAGCGGTTTGGCCCTGATTGCGTAAAAGACAGACAGACAGAGTTACTTTCGAATTTATAATATAGGAATGGATTATAATAACTGTCTTTCTAAAACAATTGCTATGTTTTTGCCTATATAAGGTTATTAATATTTAATATAATAATTTTTTTCAATATTCATTAAATAAATTTAATCATTAGTAACAAATTTCCTATAGAATTAAATCAGAGAGGCCGTACGACGCAAAAACCATCAACGAGCCCGTCCTAATAGATAATTCAATTAGGCCGACAGAAAAAACATGCGCTTGCGCACCATAGATGTTATCGCGGTGCGTTCAGCTTTGCCGGTGGCCGATCGAACATCGTCACGTTCTAAGGCTTTAAGTTAGAATGTTATAAAGGTGGCATGTAGCTACTTTATATTGGAGTCTATATATGGATAATTTTCTCACGCATGTAATAGTGGGACGGGAGGAACCTGGGAACCTAGTATTAAGTCACTTCTGTATCCCACGCTTCGGCTTATTCTGGTGGTTTGCATGTTGAATGGCTGCCTGAGCAAAGAAATGAAAATATTAATAAATAATAATGCATTCCCCCGAATGTGAATCGAACCCACAATCGTCGTGTTTACAGTCACACCTGCCTGTGCTTTGGGTCTTCATGCCTGTGCCATGATGGATCCTGGACCTGTGCCTCTATGGAAATTTATATATTCGTTCATTATAAAAATTCTTTACATGGAATACAAAAACGTAATGAATTCTTCTTTATTTACACCTTCTAAAGTATTTAATGGCAAATTATCAAATTGTTGGTACATTTAAAATATTTATTTTTGGTTGTTATATAAACTGTTTAAAAATAATATGGCGTATTAATAAGTAACTGATAATTTTTAATGAGTTTTTTAAGTAATGACCATTTTTAAAGTTTCCATAACCACCAAGTTAGAAATCCAGTAGTTGCTTAATTTTACGGAAGAGGCTTTTAACGCTAACCATAAAACTTTTACGATCATGTAATTAGTAATTTCTAATTTTGTTTATTAAATTTAAAGTAAATTTATCTAATTTATTTATCTCATTTGGGTAAATAAAATGGAAGATATGAAAATGGAAGATGTTGTTTAGAAGTTTCGAACGCTAAGCATTTCTATAATTGTATCTCTCTTTGCCATGACAACATAGTTCGGCGGAAAATGGGGAATGGAGTGTCTTAACACTAAGTTCCCCCTTATTTCCCTCTACTTCGTCTTCATCTAAATGCCCCCAGGATTTGGCACAAGGTTCCCTTTGCCTACCCTGTTATGTGCGAGATACAGCGTGAAGCTAAAAAAAAACTAAAAGTTACTCCAGAGCTAACCACTAAAGTAAGTATAACCTACAAATGCACATAAATACTAAGAGGATTGACCAACCATGATGAACCGATTGAACACGCAGCACACGGTAGCCATCAGCATCAGGTAGTAGGTTATATTTAAAGTCATAATCACCCCCTGGCTTCGATGAAATCTTCACTGTTATTAGGACCACCCGGAGAAGGATTTTTTAATTATAATATCGAGACTAACAAACGGTCCAATTATATCTTTTGCAATTTTTTTTATTTGTAGAACAATTTTTGTATAGTTAATTAATTAGCAATTGCAAATAATAATAATTGTTAGAACTCATAAATAAATATATAGTATCCAAAAGTAGTATAGGTGTTTTAAAGTTTTTAGGGTCCTGTATCTCAAAATAAAGAAACCGGTAGGTTGTGATTCGGACTAATTCAACGAGGGTTCCATATCAATTTCAATATAACTTATAAAGGTTGACAAACTTTGCGGGCATATGAATTATTATTTTTTTCTATGAAATACCAATAAAATGTGAATTTTCAGATAATTATTTTTATCGTTTGATTATATTGTAGCTTATTTTATTCCGTGCTCTAAGGAACCGGAGACCTGGATGCTTTGTATCAATTTCATCTAGATACCTCCACATGATCTCGATATCTACGAGTCAAGTATCTACGAGTACAAAGTTATATTTGTAAATAAATAAACAAACTTAAATTTGCAAGCTCATGCACTCACATACAAGACGACATACTTAAGTTTCTCAATCTTTATTGTTGACCTCCTGTATACCCTAAAATCGATACGGAACCTTTGGTGGCAAGTCCAACTCGCACTTGACCAGTTTTTTTATTAGGTACATACTTGAAACGGTACCAAATAGTCTGTCTAGATCTAAATCATCCGTCAGCGTGGCTTTCATCAGAATTTACACAGCTAAATCAGTTTTCTTTGACCTATGATTTACAGTAGTATAAAGGCGAACTCTAAATCATTTTGACAACATATCATTTTGGCTGAATTAGTATTTCTTTTGCGCAATGAATTCTTGATGTAGTTTATTTAAAAATCAACAAAAATAAATAAGAAAAATATTTTTTTCTTCATTGAGTTTTGGAGACGTTGAAAACAAACGAAACGTTGGAACGAATTTATCGTTTACTAGAGAGACAAAGGCTCTTTAAGAATTCTAATAAAATTAAGGTACATAAATCATTATAGTGGCCAGTCGTGGCGCAAGGGCTCAAATGTGTGACTCTAAACGCGACTGGTTGTGAATTCGACCCCCATTCGATCAAATGAAATATTTAATTTGTCATTTCTCCGCTCTGGTATTAAGGTACAGCGCGGCGTTGAGCGCCGCCACTCAACACGCAACCCCTCTAAATTTCGGTGGAAATTAGGGAACGGAGTATCTAACACTAGATTCCCATTGCCTACCCTTCTGTGTGCGGAATATAACGTGAAGATGAAAAAAATAAAATCACTTAATGCACTAGGTTTGTCATCAAATTACATCGCTCTAGGTATAAGATCCATATTTTATACATACTCTGTACTTTTAAAAAGAAATCAATCAATAAGGTTGTTATCGAAACAGCTCACCTCAGCGCGCAAACAGTTATCCGTACCTATATTATAAATTCGAAAGTAACTCTGTCTGTCTGTCTGTCTGTCTTTTACGCAATCAGGGCCAAACCGCTAATTTAATTGTGATAAAATACTCATGAGAGATACTTGAGGGTCTCGGGATGTACATAGGATACTTTTATTTCTCATATTTGTAATATTATTGATATATACCAATATATTAAAATACTTATTAATTTGACATGCAATTTATTCCGCCATGTTAATAACAACAGTCGTTGCTAAGCAACGATTTGCAAAGTTTGTTAGAAAACGTCACTCAAAATGAGCTTGCTTAACGCATCTCTCTATTGAAAATTGAAAATAATTTCTTAAATATGTTTAATAAATATTCGTATAGTTCAAGCGGGCGTAGCCGCGTGCGGGTTCACTGGTTTAAAATATAAAAAAAACAAGCTTATCGATCTTAATGAGCAAAAGCTTCACAATGCTGGAATGAAAAAGAAATTACAAGAAGCTTGCGGTAATTCAACCTGATGTCACAGCGCACCATTAGCGCGGCGGTGTCGGGTTCACTTCCTGACTGAACAACATTATCTAAGAGACAGTCAATGCTATGTAGGTACTTAGTTTAATTATAAACATTGCTTTGTTATTTTTAGACTTCCATATGAAGTAATGGGAGGATTATGGAATATGTATTGAGCCTGTGGGTTGTGGGTTCAATTCCAAAGAGTGATTTTTTTTGGTGATTGAGAAGGCAAAAGGAAAAGGCAGAGGGAACCTATTTCCCCAATTGCTGCCGAATTTTTCGAAATATTGCGTGTTGACATTGGCGGAACTCAACGCCGCGCTTAGCCTTGGTGCCAAAGAGAGATTAATAAATAGTAATTCATTCCTCCGAATGGGGATCGAACCAACAACAATAGCGTTACACTCACACCCTTGTGGCCCTGCGCCAAACCGGCCTTGATTTTAGAAGGACGATGATAACAGGTTCAATTCCTAATAGTAACTATCAGTTAAAACTGTAAGAATCTTTACACATTCAATTAAAGTTTACCGTAAAGTAAATTTCTTCTACGCTACTATCGTAAACCTATCTATATATAAATAGCATATAATTTCGCTATATAATTACTTCATATAAACATAGATAGATAGATGCTTTCATAAACTAGTGCATATAATAACACGTACGAGCCTTGTATCTGTCTGTTCGTACTATCTAAATGACGTTTATCCTGCACTATGAAATGTAGATTATTCCTTACACCCAACGATATATTATTATTGAACTTGTTTTTATTTTATATATATAATTTTAACTTCTATCATTTTCTAACGGCGGCGTTGAACTCCGTCGCCTAACACGCAATGCCTCTTTTATTGCTGTTTTATTGGGAACAGAGTGTCTTAACGTTAGTTTTTTAGGTTCTCTTATCTATCACGCTATCACGCTATATGCGGGATACAAAATTAATCTAAGAAGAAGAAAGTCTTGTTATATACGAAAATCACATAGACCTTTATTCTTTTTTAAATGTATCTATTTAATAAAAAATAAAAAAAAAACAGTTTTCTTTCGTTCAAAGGGCGGTCAGACCTTTCATCTTCCTCTTCACCAAAATAAACCACTCTTCGCATAACTAAACCACGCCGGCATCTTTTAATTTTTCTACCATAATTTACCATATTTTATGTATATTTTATATATATATTTAGATTACGTGACATAAAAACATAGATATGGCTATCAAATCCATTTCAATCTGGTTTACAATAATAAGTTTCCTATGCAAATATCTTATGAAAATAAGCTCGTGCTCATGCGATACATATCTTTATTGCTGAACGGGCCTCCTGGTGCCCGTGAACTGTATAATTTTATTGTTTTTTAAGTCAAGATATTAAATAAGCGTGTTTTAAGCGAAAGGTGTAGGTTCTATTTTAAGTCGGTTATGTTTTATATTGAAATTACTATCTATGATTAACTTTTTCTAACTAAGATTAACTCTTGAGGTCGTCGTAGTGCAGTGGCACGCCTGTCTGACTGTAAACGTAACGGTTATGATTTCGATTCCCACTCGCGGACATGGTTTTATGTATTAATATTTTCATTTCTTCGCTCTGGTGATAAGACAAAGACGGTTTTGAGTACTTTCACTCAACAGGCAATGCCTCAAAAATTCGGCAAGAGGTGGGGAACGGAATGTCTTAACACTCTCCCTCTACCTGTTAATTGGATATTCTTAACTATCACAACACTTAATGCAACTGAATATGATAAATATATGCTACTTCTTCTAGGAGAACAGGATGACAGTATATCGAAGCTTTTATTTTTTTAAAAGACCACCCATAAATATAAAAAAAAATACCAGTTTAGATTTGAACTATATACATAAACCATCATGTACAACCGCAAAAATTGTGCCCCAATGGTGTCAAAGATCACCTTGTATGTTTGTTTTAATCAATTAAGCTCCTGAACTATATATATATTGTGAACGCTGCTTTAGGCGGAATAACCTGTTATCGTGCACGTGGTGCGTACTACAAGCAGATGTGCTCGGTGCAATGGTCGAGACGTATGGATTGTATTGATTAAAAATTTTCATACCATTTTGATCACATTTCATGTTTAAAAAGCGGTCAAGTGTGAGCTGGAGTAGTTAACCGTGGGTTCCGTACCAATTTCAAGATAGTCAACTAGAAGTAAAACTTCGAAAAGTTGCTCAATCTAGATTTGTAGGCGTGTGCACTCATTTTGTATGAAATAAACTACAACTACTTAGGTATAAGTTTGTATTTTTTTTATCTATAATATAAATATATTTTGTTTATTTTTCAGATATTACCTTTATGCAAATTCTTACTTATTGCCAAATAACGTAACTGTAGGACTACAATTTACACATTAAGTTAAATTATTTTTTTAATTATACTGTTTACCTAAATTTAACTATAAGCTAGTGATTAATAAATTAACACTCTAAAAATAGAGACGCTAGGTTAAGTTTCACGTAAATTGCAGGAGAAATAAATAATTGGTTCACGATTAAAAAGTACTATAAAATTATATAGCAATTTGTACTTTCTTTTCTCGCAATTAATTTTAATGATGTTAGTGATCGTAAAAATGGCGTGAAATCGCTAAAATGTAACATAATTATATGTTATTATAATGCAATAATTGATGACATAATGATAGCAACTTTGTATATAGGGAATATTCTTAAAATAAAAAAAAAATCTGCCTTACCCTGTATCCCGCAAACAGCAGGATAGGCAGAGGGAACCTAGTGTAAAGACACTCCGCTCCCAGATTCCCTATGCCTAACGTACAATATGCATATTAAAAAAAAATATATAAGTAACCTAACTGCTAAATTCAAAAGAAATCAAAATTTAAGGCTTACCTTATCTACATATATCTCGGAATATGTTTATAAAACAAACCACCATCAGCTCACCTCTTTAAAACTTAAACTCTTAACTATTAACGGCTTGCTAACTCCTCGCGCTTTAAAAGCCGACTCAACTCAAATGAACTTTAAAAAAAACTTAAAGTGGCATATACGACAACGAAGTGTAATGCGCCTACGTTCGACACCAACTGACGTTTGGCCTCACGATGAAAGGGCTTGTACCTACTTCCAGAACTTATTAAACTAGTGTGGAAAGTAAAAAGGGAAAAGTAATAGAGGCCGTGATGGCGCAGCAGTACAAGGGTGTGACACGATGGTTGTGGGTTCGATCCCCACTCGAGGAAGTGAAATATTTATTTACTTTTATATTTCCATTTCTTCGTTCTGGTGTCGAGTCGAAGGCCTCCAGAATTTGGAAGAAAATGGGGAACCGAGTGTTAACACTATTCCCTCTGCCTATCCTGCTGTGTGCGGGATACAGCGTGAAGCGGATTAGAAAGTAAAAATAAGTAAAAGCTCCAATAATGATAATGACAGCGCCGTCACCTGATCGAGTCGGTTTTAATGACTATTTATCAGTACACACCCACTTATTTGTAATTAAAAGTATATTTTTTATTGCTTTTAGAATATACGATGTTGAAAAAATACATTAAATTTACTTAAGAGTCACTAAAATTCTCGCCTTAATCTTTGTTTTATAGTATTACGGAAAAACTTCAAAACTTACTTAAAATTTTTTATTAATTTTAAAATGTATACCTATATAGTAAATTGCAATCATTTAACCATTTAACCTTTAAAAAAACGAAACATCCCAACAAATTAAATAACACATTCACAAAATAAATAACAACCTAAACCGAAACTATATTGAATTTAAAACGAAATTATTTACAAAAAAAAACTATAATTTTACGCACCCCATAAAATACCACATACCATAGCATACCTCAACCCCATAATCAATATTGTTGGTAATTTCCTAGTGATTTATACTGGCAATTTCTGACCGATGACAGACGATCCCGTCAGGTTCCCTGGGAGCCTGCGAGACGTGTGCGTGGTTATTTATTCGACACGGTCGAGCTTAGATCGACCAACAGATTGACGTTAGAACATAATATATTATATATATGTATATATAGGTAAGAACGTAGACTGACTGTAGCGGCTAATGATCGATCCTTACATTAATTCTGATAATATTGGAAGATATTACTTAAGCTTAAAGTTATATTCGTAGATTTGATTATTATTTTTTTTAAAGGGCAGAGGGGAATCTGGGAACTGAAGACGCTGCGATCCCATTGAGACATTTACGACACTTTCCGCCGAATGCTAGGGGCATTTCGTGTTGAATGGCGAAACTCAACGCCGCAATTTGCCGCGTTACAAGAGCAGAGAAATAAAATTTTAATTAAAAATCCTTGAATAAAAACAGTATTATTTATTTTATTGAAACGGTTTCGTGTTGTAAATTATATTAGAAATTTAGATACGGCTAGAGATTAAACTTTACACTTAGCTATTCATAATTTGATAAAAGTTGACAAAATCCTTTTAAAAAAACATAGACGCAGAGAAAAGCCTAATTTGCGAGGTTTAGTAACATCTAATAGAAATTCCATAAATATCCAATAATCAAACGAAAAATACACTAAAAAGTTTAATTCATCTTTAAAAATATAATTTCTATTGCAGAAAATTTATCATAGCCATGTTCCCAGACCACACAATGTGGTAAGATGGACCATCAGTGCACCTATAATCTTATTTCTTTCTTATTGAGATATTAACTTCTGCGCAAACGCACTATTAATAGCTTAGATCTACCGACAAAGAGTACCTCCGTGTAGGTAGGTACAAGAACAAAAACAATAAGAGATATTAAGAGTCATTGACGATTCTAAGATTGTTATATGATTTATTTATTATTATTAATAGGAATTTCGTATAATAAAACATTATAAATTAATTAATTAAAATATGTATTAATAAAAGCTATAATAAAATAATAATAAAAACAAATCTATAATTCTGTCAACAACAATTGAAGTTAATTTCCTCTAAGCATAATTATCATGTTTATTTTTCTTGTAATACAAGAGTACGTCGGTCCGCATGCGCGTGCGCATGGCCCAGTGGCTATAAATCTAACGATAATAATCGAACGCAGTCGGTGCCGCGTCGATTTATGATAATAAGTATGAGAATCAAGAGAGACGTGAACTCGGGTAATTTACCAGGTTAACTTAGGTTTCATCTTTGTTCAATTAGAAAGAGATAGATAATGTTTATTTAATTATGATATTCAATTCTTAAATTATGCACTAGTAATATTTCTTTTTTCTTTTTTATTTGTCAGCTTCACGCTCTCATCCTGTATCCAGCAAGGTAGGCAGAAGAAACCCAATTTTACCGAAATTATTGCCCGAATTTTTGAAGGCATTGCGTGTTAAATGGTGAAAATTAACGCCGGGCTTTTTGCCTTAGTGCCAGAACAAAGAAAAGAAAATATTGATATATATTTTCTTTTCAATTCATTTTCTAGAGTGGGGATCGAAGCCACAACCGTCGCGTTACACCCACACTGCGCCACGGTTGCCTCAATTATAATTTATTTTTCAGTTACAAAATAAATATAAAAGCGTCATGTTTCAAATAAAATATAATTTTCTTCATTAATTTATCTATTTTAATTATATCTTTACTTTACACAATTACTCCTGCGTATTATATAAAGCTAATATTCAAGAAATTACTAATATAGAACCCACTTAGTTTTACCTTTTTAAATGAATGTGTAAAACACTTAGCAACATCTGGTAAAGGGTCGACTGAGATGGCATTCGTCAATCAGCTGTTACAATTACCGTGTCAAACTACCGCAAACAATTTTTAAATCACAGGTCGTGCCTAAGATTCCAGCAGAACGAGCCAAAGTAATTTTATTTAGTCTGTGAAACTGTGATATTTACTATATATAAAAATATGGAGTCCGTCGTGGCGCACAGGCACAAGGTTGAGACTAATGCGGCGGTAGTTGGTTCGATTCCCACTCAGAGAAATTAATTATAATATATTTTTCATTTCAGTGTGCTGAAATGAAAATATTTAATAGAAAATATTAAAATATTAATATTTAACAAATAATAATGCAATGCCTCGAAAATTTTGGCGAAAAATAATAAAAGCTATTTTTTTTTTATTTAAAAATATATTCTTATTACTTAATAATATCTGTAGTAGTACGAGTATCTCAAGGCAATTATTTAACTAGCAATTAATTAAATACTTCAGCATACAATTAACAATTTAAAACCACAGACCACTTTATTAAAAAAAAAAAGTTACACAAACACCACTTCCCTTGTTAGCCAAATCCACATAAAGATGGATATGATAATGTTGCCATAAATCAAAATCAATAATCTACTATAATCGATATTCCATGCCGATACCGAAGATCGATTTATAATAGAATAATCGAGAAGCCGTCTATGGGCTTAGGAAATGAATTTGATGTTATCTGGCAAAAATATAACTATATTAACTTTGTGCAATGATTTATATGCCAAATACATTTAATTATTAGATATGCTGAATAATTATATTTAACGTAAGTGTTAAGTACGGCTTAAGCAAAGTTGGAGTCACGATTTTCTATTATTTACTAGCTAACAGAGGTCTTGTTTCTGTTAGTACTGTATAAATTGCAATTATAAATTAAATGAATATATAATTGTATAGGTGTTATTCGTTTTTATTTCATATATATGACCTTGGTTGACCTATCAAAATTTAGTTATATTATACAGATGAAACATGAAGAAAATGTGACTGTGACTTCCACCAGTAACATAACTTAGGAAGTGAACACATAACCTAACACCCATTTTGTATGAGACCAGTCGTGGCGCAGGGGCACAACGTGTGACTGTAAAACCGACTGGTTGTGGGTTCGATTCCCACTCGAGGAGATAATTTTTTTTTTAAATGAATATATCCATTTCTTCGTTCTGATGTCGAGGCAAAGCGCGGCGTTTAGTTCTGCCAGTCAACACGCAATGGCTCCAGAATTCGGTGGAAAGTGGGGAACGGAGCGTCTTAACACTAGGTTCCCTCTGCCTACCCTAACGTGTGCGTGAAGCTGATTTATTATTTTTAAGCTGTATTCCGCACATTTAGCAGGATAGGTACAGGGAACCTGGAAGGTTGTGCTAAGACACTTCTATACCCATTTTCCGCCGAATTTTGAAGGCATTGTTACCAGAGCGAGGAAATGTAAAAATTAAATATTTGATCTCGTCGAGAGAGAATCGAACTCACAACACAATTCCTCTCCAAATTTAATAAAACGATATATGTGCCTTATATCTTGAAAACATTCAGTATCTGACCCCTTATTATCAAGTGTTGGTATGGTGACAAATGGGGTACGCCTCATATGGCTGCAGGGTAGAATTAATTAGACACTTATTAATTTAGGGACTGCCCCTCCTGCTGACGGCGCGGTGTCTTTAAACGCCTGCTGCCTCTCATACTATAATTGTACAATCTGTAGGAATAATGTGTCAGTTATTAAAAAAATAAAATTTATTGATACACATTCCTATCTATTGTGAGGCTAGTCGTGGCTCAGAGGCACAAGCGTGTGAATTTAAACGCGATAGGTTGTGGGTTCGATTTCCACTCGAAGAAATTAAATATTTAATATTTTCATTTCATCTCTCTAGAGCCAATAAAAGCACTAAAAAGCTGTAAAAAACATTTCTATCTATTATATTAGGTTTTTTTAGAAATAACATTTTATATGTGATCGTAGTGTGCCTAATGAAAGATAAATTTTACTTTTTAATTTTACTTATTTCTCCGCTCTGATAATATAAAAAATACGTATAGATAGAGACCGCCGTGACGCAGGCTCACAAGGGTGTGACTGTAAACGTCACGGTGAGGGTTCAATTCCCATTCGGGGAAATGAATTATTATTTGTTAATATTTTCATTTCTTTGCCATTCAGCATTCACTACCTCAAAATTTGGCGGAAAGTGAGATATTTATTTTTAGTTTCTTAACACTAAGTTCCCTCTGATTACCTCGATATACGCGGGATACAGCGTGAATTTAAAATGATAGAGGCACTCAGTGTCATCTAGCGAGTAGTAGCGAAAATAGTTTGGTAATATTTGTTAACAGATGGCTCTACTATTTAAAAAAATATAATATTTAAAATAATGTTATAATATTTTTTTTATTTATAGCCTTGTCGTGTTTTAATGAGTTGTTTCTTCTTTTTTTTTTTCAATAATATTTTCACTGAAAGATGACTGATAAAAGCGTATAATGGTAAAATATACATAATATGATACAAGAGTGTGTTACAAGAGGAGAGAGGACCGATTGTGGGTTCAATTCCGACTTGGGGGAATGTAGTATTTAATATTTTTATTTTCTTGCTCTAGTAACGGGGCAGTATGATGCTGACTTCCGCCACTCAACACGCAATGCCTTCGAAATTCGACGGAAAGTAGAAAATGGAAATATCTTAATGGTAACGGAGCGTCTTAATACTAAATTCCCAGGTTTCATCTGCTTACCTGGAATAAGAATATTTATTTGTATTCAAAGTAAGTACTTTTTTTTAAATAAACCTTAGCTTAACTATACATATGCACATATTTCCATTGTATAGATCAATAAATTAATTATTTACGTTTCACTTTGCCATACCTACGTATTATATTTTAATATAATAACGAAGAACAATATGAGAAGAAGAAAACTCTTTATGTAGTAATCAAATATATTCATATCCTATACGAGTATGTCGTTAAAGTTTTTAAATAGGTCAAATTATCACATTTGCCAAAACGGTACGAGAAAAGGCGAGTTTCAACATTAACATTATAGTGTCTAACTAAACGTAAGATAATAATAATCTAACTTATCTCACAATATCTATGAATTACCCAATTTTCTAATCTCGAACCTGTCAATTCCTTTATGATAGCTGAAGCGGAGATCGAATTCCCTACCGTTATCAATAGCGAGTGCGCTATCTTAAAAATTCTTACTATGTTTAGAGTACTCCCGTCGACAGATCTTAGTGATTGTGCGTGAAAACTGAAAAGTATTCAATTGAATACTAAATTTCTAGTATATACTAGATTTCTAGTTGTTTGAGCGTTTGTTTCGATGATTGGAAGAATGGATATAAACAAGCCCAGCACGAGTCAGCAATCTGTGGAGAAGGTGGAAATGTTCGAGGTGCGCGAGCATGTTCCTTACCAAGCAGAGCTGACGAGAGCCCCCGCGGCCTACGATGAGGAGAGCGGCGAGGTTTACAGCTCCTCGTGGAGTTCCGCCTGGTCATCAATATGCCAGCTCATCAACTTACTTCATCATATGCAAATTGCTATAGTGGTGTTCTGTTTGTGGCATTTCGCGTTAAATTCGCAAGCCGATGGAACGATTACCAATTTGCAGCTACATATAGTGTTCGCGGGTACTGGGGTAAATATTAATTTACTTAAAAACTTCTAAATTTGTGTTCCAAATTTCCAAATGTTTCCAAATTTTTGAAAATATTAAAATTTTCACGTGTTTTAGTCCTCTTAACTTTTTAACACTTTGAATTTGTCTTCTTTACATTCATAAAACAAATATCGATAATATTTATTTAAATAATGCTTATAATTTTATATTTCAGTTTTAATTTTCTCAAAAATGTCCAATATCCAATTTTATTCCTTCTAACCAATCTCGCAGTGTAAAATTAAATATTAACTTAAAAAAAACCAATTCATACGTTCATCCTATATCTTCTATAGCATACAAAAAATAATAATTATTGCCAATTGAATATTTTTAGTATCAACTGTTCATGGTGGAGTCCATGCTAACACTCAACCGGCACAACTCCTGGTCGTTTCAACTCAGCAACGATAGCAAAAGAGTAGTCCACGGGTGTCTCCAACTAATCGGATCCATCTTCGTCCTCGCGGGAACCTTCCTTGCATTGTCAGAAACCAACATGTCAATTAACACTGCTCATGGAATTTGCGGTAAGATGATTCTGTAAAGCTATCGCTATAAAGGTATTCCGAGATAGGGTCACGAGTGCCGACACGATAAAATATCATACTGATAGTTCGATTTCAAAGATAAAGTTAGAATGCCTACTCTACTCTCACTTAAAACCGTTTTAATATAGTATTTTATATGGTAAAAAATAACATACATTTTTTAGCGTCACTCTGTATTCCACACGCAGCAGGATAGGCAGAGGGTACCTAGTGTTAAGACCCGTTTCCCCATTTTAAGCCGAATTTTGGAAGTATTGCATATTAATTGGTGGAACTCAACGCCGTTCTTTGTCGCGACACCAGATGATTGAGATTTAATTTCCTCGAGTGCGAATCGAACCCGCAACCTGTCGTTACAGTCACACTTTGTGCCCCTGTACCACTACTGGCACTGGCCTCATACAATCATCAATACATATATTTACGTGACTAATATATCTTAACGGTATCAAAGTCGTAGAGAAAACATCCTGTTCCCCTTTTTATTTACCGATTTCTGTAAGAAAAGGAGGTTATCAATTCGGCTGTATTTTTATTTATTTTTTTTATACAGAATTGCAGTCCTTTTCAAATTATTTATCAACTCATATTATTTTCTGTATTTTCAGGTGTCATCGCACTCACATTTACCCTCATCAGTTTCATTTCAGGCGTCATAGCATTATTCTCATCCAAAGTCAGGTTAATGGTAAGGAGTGGACCCATTAAGATAGTCCACATGGCTGTCGGCATGTTAGCGGTGTCTATGGGTCTTATTACTATGACGATAGGGTTGAACATGCCCTTCTATAGGGCAAGCCAAGGAGGATTGGCAACTGCACTGATAACATTTGTTGTTATCATTCTGTTTTACACTCTCATTCAACCAATTGTTGATATTATTTCGTCTTCCCGAAAAGGGTTGTGACTAGTTAAGGTCGAAGGGTCTGTCAGTGGTGACAGTGATGCTTAACTGTCTGTCAATCAGCCACCAACACTTTTTAATTCGTTTTAGTACCATTATTTTATTATTACTTCCTTATTCTTTTATTTATTTTCAAGTTCGTTAAAACACTGCAGTATTTTTTTAGACCTAAGATTAATTTTAAGGTTTTAGGTTATATTTTTTTATTCTTAATTATTTTAGCTATAGTTTACATACTTACATATACAAATATTATGTTATGTGATGCGTTTGACATTTAAATGAGTAAAAATTTTTGTGCGTAACTTCAACAGTTACACATTTAAAAGTTCAGTTTGCAAGACTATAGGTACACTTTCAGTTTCCTAAAACCCCTTAAAAAATAAAATGGGAATTAGTGACATGATTAGAGAAGATAATGAAAAGACAATTTAATATCAATACTAAAAAATAAGTTAATAAAGATTACAAGACTTTACAGAAGTTTTGATGAGTGTTTTAAATATTTTTTTTATTGTGAATGTTTATAGTAATAATTACTAGATTAATAAAGAAACAATGTTTCTTGAAACTTTTATACTTATATTGTTATAAAAATATAATAATATAAAGTAGATGTAAGTGGCCTATTATAAGAATGAATGGTTTCTAATAAAGATATTTATTTTATGTTTATTTTTTATTAATTTCCCAAATAATTTAACATTTAAAATTAAACTATGAAGTAAAAATAGAGAACAGTCGTCTAGCAGGAGTACAAGCGTGCGACTGTAAACTCGACAGCTTTCGATATCCTACTCAAGGAAATCAAATATTTCATTTTCTTGCTCTGGTAACGCATTAAATTCCTCCACACAGTATGCAATGCCATCACGATTCGCCGGAAAGTGGGGAATGAAGTATCTTAAAGAGAACGAAGTATTTTAACACTAGGTTCCCAGATTGTCTATCCCTAACACATGAATAAGAAAACAAATAATATATTTTAAAAAGTTAATGCTTACAAATATGTATTCCCGAACGAAGCTTACTTTTGAAAAGTTACCTGTCATCGTGTTGTTAATCTGTGGCTTTTGCTTATAATTGTCAAATCACTGTCATATTCCGGCGAAGCGAAGCCGTTTCTCAAAAAAACTATAAAGAAATTGCAGTTATCTTTGAACGTTACTATATTTAATATTTACATATATTATCAAAATGGTAAGTTTATATTTTCAAAATACGAAGATATTCACAACAACACAAATATATAATGAAATAATAGGTTAACGAGTTATTGCTTGGTCATTGGTGTTCACAACATTTTTTTTGTATTTTACAGGCTCGTCGTTATGATACGAGGACAACAATATTTTCTCCAGAAGGTGTGAAAGGAATTTCTGAACTTATTTAAATTTTTAATTATTTATAAATAACTAATTTTGTATTAAACTTTCTCATTAGTTATTCATAACGTTGTTTATATGGACTATGCTTAAAAAATATATAGATACATGATGACGAAAACCCGTATTTTACAGTGTAGTATTTTTAAAGATATTTTTAATTTATCATACTCTTCGTTTTACAGGGAGATTATATCAAGTTGAATATGCTATGGAAGCTATTAGCCATGCTGGAACCTCTCTTGGAATTCTCGCTACTGACGGGATCTTACTTGCTGCAGAACGCAGGAATACTAATAAACTGCTAGATGAAGTGTTTTTCTCTGAGAAAATATACAAGTTAAATGATGACATGGTTTGCTCTGTGGCTGGAATTACATCAGATGCCAATGTCCTTACAAATGAGCTAAGATTGATAGCACAAAGATATTTGCTGCAGTATGGAGAGTCAATTCCTTGTGAACAATTAGTTTCTTGGCTCTGTGATGTTAAACAGGCTTACACACAGTATGGAGGTAAATAATTCATTTCCAAACTATTTTAATTATTTGCCTAAAATAGTTTTCAAATTTCATTATATTTATGATCTCTGATATCTTTAAGGCTCTTTATAAAAATGTTTAGATAGTTAAAATTTAGTTTCCTCTACAAAATATACCATATTTTAATAATTGTATCATCATAAAATTCAGAGACAGGACAGAACCTCCACACACCACTGTATATGTTAAAATATTAAGTGATAAGAGGGAGAACTAAATGCTGTGCTTTGTCTGGTTACCAGGCAAAGAATTAAAAATGATCTGGTCCTCTGAATAGAGATGAAACCCACAACCATTGTGTTTGCAGTCATATTTTACTTACAAAAAGTAAAAAATAATTTAAAACAAGCATTTTTTTTGTTTTTAATTGAATTCTCAAATCTGTATAACATGTGAATGATACTTTAATTTTAATGCTATTATTTATCTTTTCTTAAGGTAAAAGACCATTTGGTGTCTCAATTCTCTACATGGGTTGGGATAAACATTATGGATATCAGCTATACCAATCAGACCCCAGTGGTAACTATGGTGGATGGAAAGCTACTTGCATTGGAAATAATAGTGCTGTAAGTATGCATAGGGCTAGAACTATACTGTCATGTGTTATATTATTTCGAAAATTAGACAGATGAGGAACAGAGTATTGAGACATTAGGTAGTCACCCAACTGTGCAGAATACATACAACATAACAACTATGCATAATTTTTTAATTGCAAAAATAAAACTTATTTATCACTTTTTTTATATTATCAAAAAAATTTTTTAGGCTGCAGTATCCAGCCTGAAACAGGAATATAAGGAAAATGAAACAACATTGGCTGAGGCTCAAGCATTAGCTATTAAAGTTCTCAGTAAAACCTTGGATATGACAAAACTCACACCCGAAAAAGGTAATAACTAAATTACTAGTGCATATATAAAAGTACTAATAAAATTAATAATACTACTAGAATTAACTGAAATGTGTTAAAATTTTAATAAAATAGTTGTGCTTAATATAATTTATAATTAGTACAGTTTTCTTATCAATTTGTAGTAAAAGTATCATCCATCATCTTTTTTTTTTAGTTGAGATGGCCACACTCACTCGTAAAGATAATAAGACTATAATCAGAGTATTGTCCAGTTCAGAAGTGGAAAAATTAATTGCAAATTTTGAAAAGAGTGAAGCAGAAGCCGAAGCTGCCAAGAAACAGCCACCTAAACCATAATTTTATAAAAAATAATACTATGATTCTTATATTTGCACATTAAACACTTTACTTGAAGTTATATTTTATTTCAATTTATAATTATATTTAAGTTAATATCACTTGTGTAAAAATTATGCTATGATCAAACATAGCCAAAATAAAATAATGTTTTGTCTATATTACTAAAAACAATGATAGTAATACAAACAAATAACAACATTTAAATATACAATACCACATACTTATCCATTTTTATTGAAAAGTTTTATACATAAAGCATATAAAACAAAGTTATTTGAATAATTTTTAAGGTACTAACAAGTTTTTAACTAATTTACTGCCTATGTCACTATTTATAAGTTTTATAAAACTTGAAATATTCCACATTTATAAGTTTTTTGACCATGATAAGACAAAAAAAAGTCTAAACATACTTTTTGTACCATTGTAATAATTTTTGAAAAATAAAAAAAATGACTACATGTTCCTTGGTAACTAAAACTCGAGCAAAGCAAGATGCACAAGTTTTAGTTTCATAAATACTTGATGATGAAAATTAATAAGATAACTTATCTATTATTTAGTTAAATATTTACTACGACATTTCTCCTTAAAAGTGCATTTGAGCATTTGGTAGAACCCGTACCGTAACAATGTTTACTTAAAAGCCAAGTAACTATATACATCTTTTAAAAAAAGTTATTGACATTTGGGTGAGGTTTAGATTTAGATTTATGCCACATATATGTCATGTATGACAAATGACAATTAACAAGTCATAACAAATACGGTCGATACTAATATTTTGAACAAAACAGATTTTTCTCAAGAATTTTTAGTAATTTCAAGGATTTCTATAAAAAAAATGGCTGTAGAACGGGCAAAAGTTAATGCTGCTGTAGTACCAAAGAAATCCAGATTAGAAATGAATGTGCGCCAGCTTCTAAACAAATGTGAAAAGATGGCAAAAGAGGAGCCTATTGATGCAAACTGCAGACTTCATCAATATGTGAAATCCTTGAATGAAATGATCGCTGAACTAAAAGCTGCGAATGAGTAAGATTTTGTTTTATGAACTTGAAACTTATTATTCATTTAGTTGTAATGTTATTGTAATAAATTTGATGTTTATTTCCAGAAAACCAACTAAGGATGTTTTAGCTGAGTACATTAAAAGGGGAGCTTTCCTTAAAGGTCTTATTCAAACCGTTAGCCTCAACAGCCCTATGGAAAAGGTTTTAATTAATAATCTTTTAAATGTAATTAATATAACCGAAAAATGCATTCAGTTTTGCAACTCAACAACCAATGTCTTAAATTCAGATGTAATTTAAAAAAGAGTGTTTTATTATACGCTTGGCTGAAAACAAATATTTATATAACCCTATACATAATAAAATCACTATTAGTATTTCAGTAAAACCTAACATTATGCATATTTAATTATTTTAGCTGGAAGCAGTACAACAATTATCTCATGGAACGGCCACAACAAACTCTGAAGATGGTTCAGCTCAAGAAATACACCAAAAAACTGTTGCAAAGTATGGTGTGGAGTTGAGATCTGAATTATTTGAATTAGGTTGCCATCACTTTTATATTTTATTTATAAAGTTTCATGATTTTAAACTTATTACTCAACAAAAACTAATAATTTCCTGTATGATTATAATTCACATATCAATATAATTTATAATAACTTTTGTCATAACCCTATTTTAATGACACTGTTAATTTGTTGTAAATTTATTATAAATATATTTTATACTAATATTGCAGATGACAGTGACAATGCTCTAAGACAGCGAAATATAATAAAAGCTGCAAACTTTACAAGTAACCGCACTAGCCAGGAGGACATAGACTCTCTATTAAAATATCATCAAAATATGCAAGAAAAAGTTGCTGAGAACATGGTCATGTTGACGAAGAGCTTAAAAGAACAGTCAGAAATTGCCAGCACAATTATAAAAGGGGATACTGAGGTACTTAAAACTATATATATTTTTTTTTGTTTTCGGTTTTTTTTTCAGTGAGAAGGAACCTTCACTTAATGGGTTATTGATAATTAACAATTATATATTACTTCAACAATGATACAGTAATTTCTTGTATACTTCATTTACTTTTAAATATTTACTCTCAAAAGTCAAGACTATGACAATATCTATTCAGTATGAAACCAAGGTCAAGATAATTTTATGCAAACAAAAGAGATCTACTTATAACAACTTTTATTATTTTATTCCAGGCGTTACAGAAATCATCAGACTTGACAGACAAAAATATAATTTCTCTGAAATCTGAATCAGAAAGGCTTCAAGAGCACAGTCGCAGTGCGTGGAAGTGTTGGTTGTGGCTAATGCTAGCTGTTGTCATGGCAATATTTATAAGTGAGTATTTTATAAGCTGTAAGCATGTTATAGTCCGAACATAACAGAGCAGCCAAAGAATACCTGGGAACCTACTTTTAAGTTCCATCCCCATTAAGATGCAACAATTCCATTTTCCCCACTCTGAGAGTAGGGTGCAACATTAATTTTGCCACTCAACAATGTCTTTCTGAATTTATTAAATGTGCAATGGAAAATATAATTGTATGTAAATTTTATTTTCAGATATGGTTTTGTTTATGAAAGTTATGAAGAAGCGAAAATATGATACTTAAATACGATTTATATATTATGTATAAGGTTAGTTATTTAATTTATTATTTATATAACTATGTAATTATTGAACATTATAGATATTCTTAATATTATGTAAGTATTTCTAATAATAACAATATAATAAATTATCTGATATAAATACCACTATTATTACCGATTTTTTTACATCCCTATTTAATTATTTGAAATATTTTATCATTAACACTAAAAAACGTAATTTTATTCATTTATAAAGATATTTATTATTGAGTGAATTACATGATACGAAAGGTAACTTATTTATATTTAAAAAAAAGAGGTAATTGCTTTACCAGAGGCAATTTAAATTGTTTGCAATTAATAAAGATCTATCTATAAATTACGTCACTATTTAAACGCAGAAAACTAGGAAAGAGTAATCAAAATATCAAAAAATTCGTACGGCAAAATTTATGATGATGATTTATGACATTTAATTAAAAAGGATTAATTTCAATAAAAGATTTATAATTTCGTATATCTTTATATTTCTCTACTAGCATTTTATAGTTACATATAGTGTCTACGTATGTAGGTATCTTTAATGAACATACCAATTCCAATATTGGTCCGTTAGTCATAGCGCATTCAAATCTTCAATTTCAAAGCCAGCTAAGTTCTACAATTCAATTGCATTTATATAAAAATATTTATTTATATATTTGGATATTACTATGCGTGAATAAGTTGATAAAAATATAAAAATAAAATACATTTTTTTATTTATATGCTAGAAGTTTTTAAAAGTAATCAATATATAACATAGCTTCACGCTTTATCCCACATATAGCATGGGATACAAAGGAACCCTAATGTTACGACATTCCATTCCCCACTTTCGGCCCATTTTCAGTTTCACGAAATCAACCACAGCCTTAAATGGTGTTCCGATTCCTCCACTCCAGGCTAGAGGCTTTGTTTCTCCCATAGAGTGCTTTCCCCCAGGCCACAATTTGCAGTAGTATTCGATTACGTGGCCAAATTGGCCTATGCAAAGGAAACCTTGTGAAATGGGGATATGCCCAAAAGGGTAAAAAGACCTGTGATTGTGGAGCCAACCCAAAAACAATGCCATTCTCGCTCTCCTGCCCAAATTGTTCGTCTGCTTGGTCGTTTAGCAGTCCTATCATATGACACGAAGAAGAAGCCCAAGTTGTAACTTAAGTACATTTAGTTATTTTATATATTTTTTATCAAATTATTCACGCGAACCAAAGTGCATTTAAGTAGTACCAACTACACAAAACGCATTTAAGTAGTACCAACTACACAAAACTTTAGTTAAACTATTATTATTCAGATTTAACTGCGTTTATAAGTAATAATATATTTTCGTGTGCGTGTTTTTATTGACCCTACCAGTATTATTAGAAAATTATATAATTGTAATAAAATATTAATATATAAAGAGTTGAAAGGTTACCGTAGACTATAATTACTTTTAATATACGTAGATAATAAATATATTTTAAAATGAATGAAATTTTAACTAAACACAATAGTTGAAAAAGGAACATACTGACCCGTATTAAAATTTCACCAGGTTCATGAACCTCATAAAAGGGCAATTGTAAGCATTTTGAAAAATTTGCAGCTTATTTAGTAAAATGTGTACAAAATATTTAATATTTTTTATTATAATCTTCTCAAGCCGATATAGAAACTAGTGTTATTTTTTTATAAACATATTTATTAAGAATTTGACAGCGACTTTTTTATAACTCGCAAAAATACTTATTTATCTGTTATGCAAATATATATTTTTGTAATATTTATAATATAATTTTGTCAATCATAGAATTGTTTTTTCTTTAGCTTCATTAATTATTATCGAAGTGTGGATATAGACACCTGGGAATTGCAATAATATCTTTATAACAACTAATAAGTCGCCATCAAATGAACTCGTAGAAAATCCCTTCCAATAAGTTAATATTACTTTCTTTTTTTTAATTGTAATCCTCTCTCACAAATTGTCTCATAAAGATGTTATTGTCCATATTAACCATTTGAACTTATTTATTTGACATGTACACTGTATAGATTTTACAATAAAAGTTAAAGTTAGCCCTAACTGAGTAAAATGACTAGAAAGAATCTAGTACCTTTAGTTATCCTAAAATCCTAAAAGTTAACTAATTTCGTTAGTTAACTTTATAATATATATTTGGTGGCATACTTATGCTCATATTATTACAATTTAAAATATACATTTAATTACATAATTAATATAATATGTGAATGTTGAGCACTCTATGACGAACACCTAAAGAAACACGATTTAACCAACTTTTGCCTATAAACTTTAATATATCAATAGAAGATATAAATTATCATAATTTTCGATTCAAAATTTACGTATTAAAGTAGCATAGTATATTTGTAAGTGAAATTACGTGTAAGAATAGATCGAGCTGCTATTAAGCGTTCACTATTTAAAGCCTATGACTAAATTCTACTTTTTATCGTAAACGTCGGTCAATTCGAATTTCCATATCTTGTTTGGTCCAATTTCCGTAACGTAAAGGTGGGAACCGTTCCTCGTTACAGCGACGGAATGCGGGTTGGAAAAGCCCTGGAAAAAACGTACATGTTTTTAATTATCATTAAACGGCAATTTATACTACATATCGAGGATATCTGGATTTCTTAATTAGTTAATATTGATTGGATAACAATAGACACAGCTTTAAATTCCGTTGCGATCAAAAATTTTGTTTTATTATATATTCTATCAGAAAAAAAAATGAATCTTGTATACAAATTACAGTATGCAATAAATATCCTGTTTGACAACATTGAGATACAAAAATAATATAACTTACGGTACTGGGCTCCCACGTGTCCAGTATGTTTCCATATAAGGCATTAACAGTAAAACCTCTTATTGCAATGTTCTGAGACGTTGGTCCATTTACAGCGTATATCATATCCCCATGAGAAGCAACAGCGAACACACGGCCTAACGTAGGATCCTCTATCACAGTGGCTGGTTCCAACATTTTTATATAGCTTTTCAATCCTGCTTTGGGACAGACGATTCTCATATTTTCCCGATCAGCAACACAAACTATATCTAGTTGTTCTAGCAAAGTGACACTATGAGGTACGTTTAGCGTTAGTGTATCAGAAAAAGATGGAATGGCGAATAGGAGTGTTCCAGCTGCATTGAATTTTAGAATTTGATTATTGCAATATCCATCAGCAACGAAGATTTCGCCAGTTGTGGCGACTGCTACTGATGTGGGCATGCAGAGTAAGACCCGACGACGATAGGGATAGCCTGCTGTGAACGCTTCACCAATTGTTAGACTCGGATACTTGTGGTTATTGGGCGTGTACTGGAAGGGTAAATATCACCATCTTAATTTAAGGTTGCTTTGGCAAAGTGGGACCGCGTCGTAATGTGGGTTGTGGGTACGATCCCCATTCGTAAGAAAGATTATATTTAAATTACAACTCTTAATTTCCCAGCTTTGAAAAACCGCAGTGTTGCCACACGATACTTGTCGAATTCAAGAACGAAGAATGGAGTGCATTAAAGCTAAAATCTTTCTGCCTAGAAATATTTCTACTTTCTTTGCGAGTATTTCTTTACATTAAATTCTTGTTGTTTCTATAGTAGAATGGTGATGTATGATATTATTATATTTAAAGACATCAAATTAAATTATGTATCACACAATATTTAGATTTTAGACTTCAGTTTAAATCCAGAAATACGAATTAATCACTCATTTATTTGATTACTTACTTTAAATACTTGATGCTTAGCGACGTCTGTAACCCAAACATTATCGTGATGGTCAACAGTTAAGCCATGTGGCATATAAAATGCATATGCTCCCCAACTATGCAGAACTGATCCTGATTGAGGGTCGAGAACTAATATGGTATCTTCAACAATTGGTCCTTTGTCAAGATTTTGGTACACATTCGATTCGTTAAAAGTACTGAAAGTAATATATCAGAAGATAAGACATTTTTTTGTTTATGCTGCAATCCGCATGTAGTAAGGTAGGCAGAGGGGGTCTAGTGTTAAAGCACTCCGTTCCTCACTTTCCGAATTCGTTGCCTCGACACCAGGGCGAAAAAACGGAAATGTTAAATATTTAATTTACTCAAATGGGAATCGAACCCACAATCTGCCGCGTTTCGCCTCAAGACATTTAAATGTTGAATATAGACTATAGATTATCATAAATTAGTGTAACACCTTTCGTCCCACACCCTTTCGGCCCTGTGGAAAATGACAGGTTGTCCCAGAGAATTTATTGAAACAGCTGTTATTTGGCCCACATTGAGTGACTGCTGCGGCCAGTCCTTCACTTCCTGTGGTCTCAAAACAATTTCATCTTTTGGCTGTAATTATAATGATTTAATTTAATATTAAAAACCTAAGCTGATATATATTAATATTATTTTTTATAGTAATAATTATAGTACTTACAGCATGAACATCCGAATTTTTTAAAAGATTATCTTCGTTTCCATAGCTAAAATAATCAAAATTATCTCTCACTGTTTCTGGTTCACAATTAATACAATAAATAGTGGCTAGCAACAGCAGGAACGACCACATTTTGTAAGAAATTAATAAGAAATTTAGTACTTGTTCAGATTTACTGTATACTGAAATACAGTATTGATTGTTGGTCCTTCTTTTAAGTGGCTAGACCAATACGCATGCGCTTTTCGGCAATGGTTGCTTATAAACTAGAGTATATTTTCAAGGTCAATACAGATGTAAGCAAGGATGTCCGAAATGAAAACAAGTGGTGTTAACGATACTTTTATTACTTAAATACAACAAGAATTAACAAAATTGGTCATCCGAAAGAAACATCGCCCTTCCGTTAAGGAGACAAACAAGGCATCTTAGGCATAATACGAAAATAGAAGATGAAATTTCATTTCTTTCCTACCAAATCAGTCTCAGGGTCGTTGAACGTGGCACATTCGGAAATACTTAACGGTTTCCTGCTGCTTCTTCCAAGGCATTCCATATGGGGAGAAAATATTTAATTAATCAAATGAAACGGGTTAAGCCATTTGATTATTGACCTCTCCATTGGGAATTGGGCTGGTCCCATATGTAGCCGGTCTCGGTCATCGAGCAGACCGCGTTGTAGTACTTGCCAGGGCTGCGGCAGTACGACCAGGATGGACACTTGCACCGGAAGAGTCTTTGGAATTCTTCCTTGCACACTTCGTTCCACCAACAAGTTCTCTAAAATACATGTTTTATTTGTACATAGGTAATTGGAAAGATCACCACATATATTTTTTGTAAATTACATATATTACTATGCTATAAAGTTTGCCAAATTACCATTAGGTACACTAGACACATAAATTTATAACCTAAAATAAGAAATCACTGAAAAATCTCAATCATTCTAGCACAATCTCTATAAACTCACCTCAGTAACATATCCCTTAATAGATTGGTCCGAATAACTCCGTTTACTGGTAGCCGCTGCCTCAAACATCGCGAACATGACTATATAAGCAATCATTAAGTACATATTGTATCTAAAACGGGAAACATCACCTTTTCAGCACAATTTTACACAGTCTTTGATCCAAACATAGCAAAAGTTAGTCTTAAAATAGGCTTTTCGGTGTATTCGGCCTTTTTCACGCGCCTCGCCCGCTTGATGCTGCGCGCATAGTACCCAGACTTACGAGGTTTATTTACCTATGTTTATGTTGGGGGTAGGTATGGGGTGAACAGGACAAAAGCGTGTCAAGTGGATGGGGTAAACGCTAATTGGACTTCCGCAGTGGTTTTATACTGCTTGTTAAGTTATATGAATTTTGTTTTTTATTTATAATTTTGTTTGTATGGACGGTTTTGTATAAGAAAGATTTAATTTATTGTTTGAACTTAAAAAAATATGCTTTGAGAGGTAAACTGAAATGTTTATATAATATTAGATATATACAAATGTTTTAAGTATATGGTTAAAATAAAAATCCCACAGTTTTAACACAAATACAACTTTATTGTTATTAATGAAAATAAATAAATTTATAATCTAAATTCTAATAGGACTTTGATTAAAATCAAAATACTATACTAATGAAACAATAAATTACATAAATTTACATTAAATGGTTAAATTAAAATTATTTTTTTTTCAAGATAATATTTTACAATACAAAATTACGATATACAATTGCTTGTGAAGCACAAGGCTCCATTTCCAATGGCACTTTAGATTAAAAAAATAAATATGGCATAATAATTCACAGAATCTTAGTTTTAATATAAGATTGTAAACATTCGTTAATATAACGTGAAACTACGAATTAGCGTTGCTAAAAATCAAATTAATTTTACTAATAAAAAATGGTTTTGCAAATACAAGTAAGTATACGACAGAATTACCGTTTCATTTAATTAAAACATGTTGATTAATGAAGAACATGTCCAAACGTTATTCCAAATATTTAAATATTAAATTCACAAAAAGCATATAAATAACATTTTCGTGTAAAAGTAAGAATTGAGGACAATATAACAATTACTTATATATCACAAACTTACAAATTTAGTACATTTTAGTTTTAGTAGAGACTAATTTTCGTCAACTTTGGTTTTAAACTAAACTACATTTGGAATTTGGGATACATCGGCATATTATAATATGCCTCTATCGTCATACTAATACTAATATCCTACATGGCTCTAAATTCCATTTTGTTATCGTCAACGGTTTCGTGCTCTTGTCGTCTATGTAGAGTTTCTGCGTCTTTCCTGGAATAATGTGGAATGATTTACATATTTAATACAAAATAAATGTAAAATATGATAATAATCTGGTGATGAGGCAAAGTGCGGCGTTGAGTTGCTCTACTTAACACGCAGTGAATCCAAAATTTGGCGGAAAGTGTGGAACGGAAGTGACTTAATGGGAACAGAGTGTGCTAACACTAGGTTCCCAGATTCTCTCTGCCTACCTTGCTATGTGCAGGATACAGCGTGATATATAACAAATATTTGATAATATTTTAATATTGTTTACGTCCTTTTTTGTGACAAACGTGTGAATGTAATCGATTGTAGGTTCCGCCACTCAACACATGACACCTTGAAAATTCAGCTTAAAGTGAGGAGGTTATTAGAGTATTCCTGAAGTAGGTATATACACTGATACTTACGCATATTTATTATTATTAGAAGATTGGAATATACTCTTAGGACAAAGTCTGTAGTACGGCCAGCACTCTCCGCCGGACTCTCCGGCGCGTTGTGCCTCGACGTATTCGGCGAGCAGATCCGCATATGGTGATTTACTAGGACTGTCAATAATAGTTTACGATTAGAACACGAAGGAATTAAATAATTTTATTTAAAAAAAACTAGTTTTATCTTCACACTTTGGATTATTATTAAGTTAAACCTACATATTATTTTATAAACATAAGTATAATTAATATGTATCTTATATATACCTAAAGAAAAGCTTCATGACTTCTCCAAGAAAACCAAAATTCTTCAATGGATGCGCGTTTATTTCGCAAATGGCCCTCAAGAGACATTCTTTGCCATCTAATCCAAAATTCGCTAATAAGTCTTCAGCAATACCGTACATTAGAGCTCTGGAAAGAAAACAAATGTATATATTTATTTAAGTTTGCATTATAATGTCGAGGCCAGTCATGGAGCACTGGTTCGATTCCCACTCGAGAAAATGAAATATTTAATAGTTTCGTTTCTTCGCTCTGGCGTCGAGGCAAAGCACAGTCTTGATCCACCTCACACGCAATACCTCTAGCTTCGGCGGAGCGGAATGGGGAACCTAGTGTCTTAATACGAGGTTCCCTCTGCCTAAACGACAAGATGATAAAATGTTTCAATTAATCGTTAAATAATAATAAAATAGAAAAAATTTAGAGCGCTTAAATAACAATTTCTTCTACAGTATTGTACAACTTGAATAAAAATTCGACACAGGTATCTATTATACTATTTAGACCGAATGAAATTATGCAATAGAATTTTCGATATACGTTAAAGGAATATCAAATGGGCCTCCTTCACTTCCTGAGCACCATCTGTGTACTGATATCTACAGGTGGCCTGGCAAGTGAAAGTAGCTGATTTTTTTATGGTTTTGGTCCTTGGTCCTTTAGGCTTTGTCACGTGTGAGGTGCATTACCATTTATTCTTCAATTGTTATATGAATGATTAAAATTTATATTTTTTTTATATTTTCACTATTAATTGTAGGTATAAGATATATTATACTCTTTAAAGTTTGATACATCACGATCTAGTGGGTAGCTCGAGTTGAACGAAATATATATATATGAAAGAAGTTTTTACTTATTTAAAACAAGTAAAACCTTCTACGTTCTATTAGAAATTGCTTTATTCTGGTGATTTTTAAAAATTGGAATAGTTTATAGTTCTTTTGTGTTGGATAGCCCATTTGTCGAGACAGGGGTATGGCCTATATTATCATTTTTATAGCTTCGACGAAATTTGTACCTGCGGTAAGAGTTATCTCAGGCAACTAGATCCTTGTTTATAAATCGCTTTCAAGATCGATCTCAGACTTAAGAGCAGTTTTTAATGAGGCCTGAGAATGTGTCGCATATCACATACAATTTTTGTGATTTCTATTAGCCATCTTGTAATTAATTTACCAAAAACGCAACAATTATTAAATAATTAATATATAAAGTATATTCACATACCTTTCACCTCCATGAAGCCTATCTAAAACCATCTTCTCAGCTTCTGGAGGCACTTCATCTTTTGTGGATCTCTTCCCTCTTCTATTATCTAAATATTGTCCAACGTAATCCGCCATCATGGACGCTGCGGCGTTGCCCATTGACCGCGCGAAAATAGGCGGCAAATCCCCATAAGGATTTTCGTTGTCTGTTAGACCTAACTTGTCAAAGTCAACTGTCAAGAGAAAATTCAATTTATTAAATTTAATTAAATTATTTTTTAGAATAGTTTGTTTTAATTAAAATATAATATTTGTTTTAATTAAGTTAGAATAATCTCTATAGCAGTTAGGTACCACTAATATTTTTATTCTTTTTTTATTAAACTATTTTCGTTCTTCTAATTTTTCTAATATAATAAAATATTTTTTTATTATTTGTCTATAATATAAATATACAACAAATAATTAATAATATTATACGTTAATATTTTTTTTTATTTTAATCTATGAAAATATTTTTCAACCAAATCAGCTAAAAATACATGTAAGACTCATATTCTATTAACATTAGAAGTTAAAATCGACATACAAATTACAATTTAAGCATAATTTATACGATGCTGTTATAGCTCTAAGTACTATTAACTACATGGACGGAATCATAAAATGAACATAACCTTTGTATATAATTATGGGTAATTTCTTAATTAATATGAAAACATAATTTACTTGTAAAAGATTTACATATAAAATTATAGTAAAATAGGTGTCTTAAAAAATATGGTAGGCATATCTCATATTATGATGAAAAATCTATGAAAATAGGGAGATAACTAAGCAAAATTATTTTTGAAAACAGTCTATTTAGAATTTTTTTGAAGCTGAAATATAAAGAAAAACTCAATGAAGTCAGTATATTTTATTAATAGTAGATAACAATTATCTATCTACAATGTTATTATTAACACTACTTCTACAACACTTCTACTCAATACTTCTACAATTCTACTAAAACTGTTGACTTTTACAATACTGACTTTTACATTCCAGTTGATACATAATTGTACCTGTAAAACCATTACATATTCAAAATCCAAATTGTAAAGTCTTAAGTCAATAAACCCCCCACTTGTTTACGTAATTAAATAATATTTAGTACTTAAAAGTACTTAAAATAAAGAAATAACTTCTTGTATAAGTACCGTTTGAAGATATATTGCAAGTATTAAATAATGACATTTCAAAAGAGTCGTGAATAACTCACGTTCATGATTTTATGTTTATATGAAAAGTATTATTGTCCAATGACATGCCAAAAGGGAATTCATATAGAAGGATTAGGGTTTATTCATTCGTATGTTTTATCTTTCACTATTTCTTTGCATCTAGTGTTAAGACACTCCATTTCCAATTAAGACACTTCTGTTCCCTACTTTCGGCCAAATTTTGAAGGCCTTGTGTTTAATGACGAAAATCAACTCCACCATTTGCCTCTTTCTCAGAGCGAGGAAATGAAAATATTAAATATTGAATTTCCTCGAATGGGAATAGAATCCACAACCTACCGGGTTTACAATCACACATTTGTGCGCTTGTCAACACAAGTGATCCTATCTTTAAGCTCTCTACTTCCACAATCGATAATCGACATTCGCATTAATGAAAGAAAAAAAGTAAAATTGTTTATTATTTATCTATCCTAAAAAAGATAATGAATTATAAATATAAAACCTATTTATACTCACTTGAAAAAGGAAAACTAACAGTCATATTCGATAGAAATCCTTTGGGCGGATGCCTGACAAAAGGCATTGATATAGAAGGCGTTATGGCCATTGTCGTTCCTGGCGGAAGTGCCAAACGCCCGTCGTTCGTTATCCAGAGTATCCTTTTCTGACGTGAATGAGGAATATTCTCCTTCGCAAGCTTATCTTGATTCTCTGGTGACGCTATGGGAAGTAGCGCAGCTAAGGCTATACTAAGCAGTACTCGTGGTATTCTCTCCATGGTTGCCTGCTAAACAATATTAGGATTTTTTATTATTAAGTAAAAAAAATAATTAAATATTAAAACAGATTAAGCTATAATCAATAATAATCGATAATTCCTGGCCGTATTTTTTTTATGCAAAATAAATATTTTTTATATTTGTTAAATTTTATTAAAAAAATTAAGCTTTTTTAATTTAAATACATTTAGATAACTTCTGAAAAGGTTCAACGGTAAATTGGAAGCTTATCGTTATCTATAAAATTATTATTAATCTGTCTTAAATATGCGTATTGATGACACCTTCAATGTTGCGAATAATATAATATTTTGAAATATTTAATTTATTTTGATAAACTAATTCCCTTAAAATTTACGATGGCCACTTTGAATCATAAATATGTGCGAATCAGAAATCATAATAGTAATTTTGATATGGACGCAGAAGAATTAATACAATCATTGGAATCACGATTTAAACTGGACATAAAATCTTTACCGAACTGGAAAGAGTTTATTAAAGATATTAATAAATTAAAAACGGATTATAAAACAAAACTTGAAAATGCAGAGCAACGTAGAGTCGCGATTATACGGAAGCTTTACACACAGTACTACAGACTATCGCCATTTGAATTAACAGATTACCTAATGAGGTCAGCGAGTTTGTGGAAAACACAAAAATCACCCAATATATGTGTGAAAATTAGCTCAACTGAAAGTATTATGCCGGTACCTGCACAAAGTATGAAAAGTGTGGTGAGTGACGAAGCTTCAAGTACGATAGCTCATCCTAATACTGAAGTTATACAATCGAAAGATCAGACAGATATAACCCCAAAAACAGATAATGAAATAAAATCTAACAGCTCATATCATTTACCTACAATAGTTCTTACAAATCAACATAGGATCATATCACCTCTTAAATCACCATTTTCTTTAATGGACTTGAAATATGGTACACGCTTTGAAGACGATTTAACTAAAAGCGTTATAGATGAAGATATTATTCTACGCTATGAAACAAAGTCGCTCAAATGCTATCCCAGCACCTTATTAATAACGGATGATTCACCTCGAAAACAAACGATGAAGTTCACAATAAAAAATTGTGTTTTGGAACATATATATGTGCAATTTAAGAGATTATGTGATTCTTCGTACTTTGATAATATTGAAATTATTCCTGCTACACCGATTAAACTAAATCCAGGATTAACAAAAACCTATAAATGTATATTTACATTGAGAGAAAATTTTGGTGGACTTTCCATAGTTTCCTCTTTATATTTTAGAGCAGGCCGTAATGTACTATTTACATCAGAGGAAAAAGTCCTCCGAATTCCAATTTTAAGTCAATTTAAGGATACAGATTCCGTAAATGTTACAGAAACTATTTATATACCACCTGTTTATCAATGGCAGGTTAAAGCCCCTTTCCAATATCCTAAGGGGGTATTAATAATAGACGTTAAAAATAATCATTCTTATGACCTTTATATTCGAAAAAAAGATGTTGATCTTGCTAAAGGATATAATGATGACCTAGATTCGTTTAGACCTAAAAATTCTGATACAGGAAGTCTGGAACAAGAGGCGACAAATTTTGATAACTCTGAATTTCTTAAAAGTAAAATTTTGTCTTCACCAAAAATAACCGACACTTTTATTGACGATTTACCAAGTTCCGTTGACATTGTCATGCTAATACTTGAAGATCTCGTTAGTACTGTTCTTCAACCGTTTATATTTAAAAACACGTATTTACGATTATTACCTAAGTCAAAAAGAATAAATATCGTGTATTTTACCAAGGCTGAACATATTGGCTACCATCAAAGCTACTTTGATTTAATTTTTACCAAGCCAGATAACCATAATATCGTTTTTGTTGAAACGGTTAAAGTGTTTGCTGAAATTTTACCTCATCCTATTGTGATTGTTCCAAATATTCTGGACATGACTGAATCACCTGTAACATTTGGTTATTGTAAAGGAAATTTTACTATCAGTAATACTAATAAGACTTTCTCAACGACGATAAAGATTAAAGCTAATGTAAAAACGAAGAAAATATTCAAAATCATCCCTGAAAAAGTCTTGATAGCACCTAAATCAAAGGCTGTCTTCGAAATCAGGATGTGTGTTGATTACGATAATGAAGGCTCCAAGAATATAGAAGAATATGCATATTTCATTTTAAAAATATGTTGTACTGAAAACAACATAGTTTTTCGAAATGCTCCTGCATTATTCTACGAAGTCATAGCTCCTTGCGATCCGAATTTTAACAGATATTTGACAAACAATATTATAAACATGTAATAGAATCTAATAGGACAAATGTTTACTCAAGCGACATAGAGAACGTACTCTCATCTTAGGCAATTTTTTTTTAAATATATAAATAATATTTAAAACAAAATTGTTTTCTTTATAACGGCGTTCTGGAAAACGAATACAGCTACAACTGGTAAATTAAGTTGTGCACGCAAAAAAATATGCTTAAAATAAAAATAAATACACACATTTATTCACATTATAACACTATTTTATTTCAATGACAAGTTTACAGTTGTCAATGGCCACTTCGGTGTTGGAAATTCAAGTCGTATGTCACTTTCACGCATCATAAAAATTAAATTACCAGATGTACCAAGGAATGTCGCGAGGACGGCCAGGACTAAACCTGCTGGCCAACTTTTATGTGGTACGGGTCAACGAGATTGCCTTATGCATAATATTCCAGTTCAGGCTGTCAGGTCACAGACCTGTTACAGACAATCGATTATAAATCTTCGATGCAAGTGCTGTGACATCAATGTCAACGGTGCGGTTAATACGACAGTTAAAAGAACGTAGTAAAATTATATATTATTGATGATGGAATGATGTTATATGAAAAGCTTATTAATAAATTAAAAAAAACAGCTTCACGCTGTATCCCGCACGCAGTAGGGTAGGCAGAGGGATACTAGTGCTAAGACACTCCGTTCCTCATTTATTGCCAAATTCTGCGTGTTGATTGGTGGAACCAGAGCAAAGGAATTAAAATATAAATTGAAATAAATATTTAATTTCTTGAGTGGGAGTGGGTCGAATCTACAACCATAGGGCCCTACACAACTGGCCTTAAGTTTATTAATAGGTTACTGCAATTGTTTAATATTATAGAAACATGATTCACAATTATAAGGCTATATAATTATACTTTTAAGCTGTCTGGTCAGTCATTCAGTGTATGCTTCGAACGAATCTATAATTATATACACCTACTTAGAATAAAAATATGGAAGGAAAATGGAAAAAACATGGAAAAAATAAAATATTAAATATTTTGTTTGTAAGTAAAACAAACGCATACATAATTAGAAATCATTAAATATTAATAATAATGGCCCAAGCTGGTTGACGATGTTAGCATTTCTAAACTTCATTGTTTTGTATTGTTTACGAAAAACAATCGTAGAAACGGTCACGAAACTTTATGTTTTAAGTATTTTAAGCATAATTTACTCATGTGTGGAGAAAAGTAGGTGCATGTCAAATGTTAGTGTTGTTTCCCAGTAAAATATAAATACGTTAGCGGACGTGGCCTTATTTGAAAATTGATATTATAGATGTTGTTTTTACTACTGACTTACTAATACGACTCATTTGAATAAGAAATCTGAGTAATATTTTCTCTATTTACGTTTTTAATGTTAGGGTACATTTATATTTTTATTTTTCCTTATATGTATTGATTTATATATAAACCTATATATATTATTTATATTATTTAAACCTATAATAGGCGAGCTATTGGTACTCGAGACAAACCTTCGTGGTTTTTTGTAGTACCTTTAACAATATATTTGTATGTATAATGATAGTAATAAACAAAAAAAAAAGAGTCTATCTAGTCTTTATCGAGGTAATGTAATTGTATATTTTACAGTTTTTTCTAACTTCACGTTGTATCCCGAACATAGACCCTGCTATGTTCGGGATACAACGTATCCCGAACATAGCAGAGGCAGAGGGGATTTGAACCTATTCTCAAGAGCAAAATTCTGGAAGTATAGCTGGAAGTCTATTGATTAGCAGAGCTCAAGGGCGTGCTTTGCCTTGTTACTAGAACAAGGAAATGCAAATATGAACTCACCTTCTCCTGCACCACAATTGGCGTAAGACCTGGCCTTTTTTTATAGGAATATATAAGAAACTTGTATATTGATATCTTAAATATATAAGATACGACGATAGTAAATATGTGTGACCTTATAAGTATCAAAGGCTTTACGACATTTACTGCATTAGCGGCTATCGATTCAGCTTTAAATCGACATCCTCGTAGTACACGTAAACCTACTTTTTATTAAAGAAATATCTCTTATTGATTTTTTTTTCATATAATTTGTTAAACGTGTTTTATATGTTCTAAGATAGACGAAGGAAAGAGAATTTTATTGTGGCATATTCGGATAAGATTATTTTTTTGTCATTTTATTTATTCTTTTCCTGCATAGGAGGGTAGACTGAAATAACCAAGAGAAGACACTCCGTTTTCATTTTATTTATTCTCCTTTTGGAGATGTTGTAAACCATTTTTTTCTTTAATTTTTCCTTTTTCAGCTTACATTTAAAAACTTAAATTAAAAGCCAGAAAAGCCTTACATATTAATATTATAGTTATCATTCTCAGTGCTTAATGAATAGGACTGTTGGCAGTCGAAAATTTGATAAAATTTAAATTAACACTTATTTTTTAAGTATTGTATGATCTAAGCTCCGTACATAAGTTATAAACTAATATATTTTTACATAGCCACAAGCAAAACCTCGACTAGACATACAAAAAACTGCCTAAAGCGAATATTTTGTACCAGTTTTTTTTATGCTTAAACCGTATCTCATCTCAGTAATTGTTAGACTTAAAATTGTTTATTATATCATTAAAACTTTATCAAGCTTAATATTTATCACGTATGACTTTTTCTTTCAACTTCACGCTGTATCCCGCATTGAGCAGGATAGGCAGAGGGATCTAGTGCTAAGACACTCCGTTCTACACTATCCGGCAAATTTGTCAAGGCTTTGCGGCTTGTGCCGGGGTATTGCCTTGATGCCAGAATGGACTTATGAAAATATTAACAAACAATAATTTATTCCTCCGAGCAGGAATCGCACCTATAAGTGTCGCAATACCACGACGGCCTCAAAAACTTAAAATTGATTATAATATATACCAATATATTAAAATACTTATTAATTTGACACGCAATTTATTCCGCCATGTTAATAACAACCGTCGCAACGATTTGCAAAGTTTGTTGTTAGAAAACGTCACCCAAAAGGAGCTTGCTTAACGCATCTCTCTATTGAAAACTGAAAATAATTTCATAAATATATTTAATAAATATTCGTATAGTTCAAGCGGGCGTAGCCGCGTTCGGGTCCACTAGTATATTATATAAAGCAAATAATATATACGCTTTATTTCTCTACTTATAATGTTTAGCATCACCTTTGTTTACGATATCGTGTTAAGATTGAAAATCGATAAACAATCGATATTTTGGATTGTAATCACGGCACGCATCGATTTGTATTCATTCCGTACACTACTTTCGCTGCAATGAGTGTTGCCATATGGGTCTCGTTTCTGGAGGAATTTAATGGAAACCACCAGCTCTTGTAGCATTGATAATATATTAGATTAAAACTGTTAACTAATAAATACGACTAGCCGACCTGGGTGACTTCGCCCGCTTGAACTATACAAATATTTATTAAATATATTTATGAAACTATTTTCAATTTAGGGTAAAAAACCCAAAGACACAAACACATGTTCGATTAAATATTTTTAAGAATTTGAATTTCAAATTTTATAAAAATCGGTGAAGATTTAAAAAAAATCCATACAAACTTTGTTTAATCTTTATTTCATCCCTTTGTGGAAACTTTCAGTGGCATGACTAAAAAAACAATTTAATTAAATTCCCACAAGCGTAGATCGTACCCAAAACCGTCATACAATCACAATCCGTCCCTACTACCCTACTGCGTCTAAATTTTAAAAATAGTTATTTTAGGTCGTGGATTCGATTCCCACTCGAGGAAATAAAATGTAATGATAAAAATTGCGACTTTGATTTCCGCTAACACGCAATGCCTCCACAATTTGGCGGAAAGTGGGGAACGGAAGTATTTTAATGGGAACGGAGCACCTTAACACTAGGTTCCCAGTTAAAAAGAAACATAATTATTATATTTTATTTTCAATAGCCATTTCCGCCTTTACCAATATTTGTAGACAATGCGTGATAAATAAACACAATGACGCATTTGTTGAAATGTTTATTGAATAGAATCGTATAAATCAATAATTTTCAGCTTTTAGTGTCCAATAAATAATATGTAAAATTTATTTTATATATATAAAATAAATGTATATATATTACATAAGGCATATGGAACCTTAAACCTGGAAACCTTATTATGGCTTACGCTCAAACTAAAATAAATATCGATTAATTATTTTTAAACGTTTTCTGTAAAAGGAGGAGGTTATCAATTCGACTATATCTTTTTTTTTGTTTACCTCAAAACTTTTGACTGGGTGAACCGATTTTGATGATTCTTTAGATATTTCATCAATATCAGGCCAACCGATTTCGAAGATTCTTTTTTATTGGAAAGGGTACACTTTAAGGGTAGTTTGATGAGTTTGGTTAGATTCTGATTATGGGATCCGGTTCATGTAGGTTTGTTTTTGTTAAAAATAATTTGACATATGGCTTATAGCTTGAATATAATTAAAAATTGATTTTTTATCTTACATCTATTATTGATTATTTACAACTACAAAAATATAATATACCTACGCTTAAAATATTTACTTTAATTGAATAAAGCCTTAATTTTTGAGAACGCAGTGTCTCAACACTAGGGTTCCCTCTGCCTACCCTGCTATGTGAGGGATACAGCGAACGCAAAAAAAATAAAATAATAATAATATTAAATTTTTTACGTCACAATCACTAATTATTATGTTACACTGGTAATCTTAGAGAGCCCGCGGGGGTCAACAGATTTTGCTCTCGTCTCTAAGACGTCTCGTTACTATTACCTCTTTAACTTATCTTTACTTACAGCCTATATATGCATACATTACCTAGTTTCTTTATAAACTAAGTTAAAAAAACGCAAAAACTTTTTTAGAGACTTATGTATAAAAATTTAACGTAGCCAGATTTTAATCTGTTCTTGGAAATCGTCCAAGAGGAAGCGAACGCGAAATTTTTATACGTTTCTAGTGTCCGTATTTGTAAGTCGCTCTCAAGTATGAGATCGATCTTGAGATGTCGTATACATTTATTTGAACCCGCTCTTGAAAACTCTTCGAGAGCCAGAAACCGAAAGCGGACTCAAACCCAGCTATATTCAAATCGTTATACGTTACTAAAAAAAGTATTTTTCTTTCCGTAAATATGGAGTAAATGTTAAAAAAAGCTTGCAATTTTAATATAACAGTACCAGAACAACGTTACTCGACCAAGCTGAATTTCCAGTAGTAGGTAAATGTACGAGTCTACCATCAAGCATTGTAGAGACCATAAATGACACAATTTCATCAGCCAAATGTGTTATTGTTTTCACTTGTGGTTAGTTTTATTCTTCGACCACTGTATTTCCTATAGTTAAACTCAGATTTATGTTTTTGCCTATTTATTTCTTATTTCATATGATCAGAGGAGGCCAGTCGTGGCGCAGAGGCATGAGCTAATGGGTGTAAACACAACAGGTTGTGGGTTCGATTCCCACTCGAGGAAATGGAATGTTTAATATTATCATATCTTTACTCTGGTGTCAAAGCACGAGGCAAAGCGCGGCGTTAAGTTAACCGCCACTCAACACGTAATGCTTCCAGAATTCGGCGGAAAGTGGGAAGCGGAGTGTTTAAACACTAGGTGAAGGTAGGCAGAGACTACCCTACATGCGGGATACGGCGTGAAGCTGTATATATATGACGCCAAAGCTTCCAATCTGAACTATATTTATATATGGGTTAATTAGGTGGATAACACTTTAAAGAAGAAAGAATAAAGGAGGTTATTAATCTTTTAAAACCTGATCTACCTGAATACAGAACAAGTAGAATTTGTATCGAAAAAAAAACATAAGGCCATAATTATTAATGCAAATATAATTCAGTTTAAAATCAAGAAACAGTTATATAAGAAGTCTAATTAGTTAATTATAATAGCAAGGTTATTGACTCTTGCTATACTTATTTCACTTTTTTAGAAAACTACTTTGAAAAATTAAACTAAAACAAAATAAACTCTATATATGGCAGAATAAAGTCTGAAATATTTAACGCATCTTATCATTTTAGTTAATGAATTATAATATTAAACTAGATTTTTTATTTTATCTACTTTAATTTAGCACAACACATATAAATCTAAATATCGGGCTTCGAAGAACCAAAGTTCTCAAGTACTGAAGTACTAGAAACTGATATTCCTTATAATTAAAAACAACCTCTTTTATAGGCCTTACTTTATCAATATACAGCGATAACACGCGAAGGTTTCGCATAAAAAGAAAACTATTTATTATTAATAGAATATAATCTTACCAGTTTATATCGATTTGGAAAATATATTTTTAAAGCACTAAGCGCACAACACTGATTTGAGTATATCAACACTAAACGTCAAGGTTCCCGACGGGTGATCATCACGGAACGTACCCGATGATTACTGTCCAGCACTGCACTTGTCAATGTCGTTGGGTCTCTTGCCAAAATTTCGCTGACTTCGGAACACGGTCTCGCATATCAAACACTATGAAATTTGCCCTCCTTAAAATAATCCAAATCGAATTTCCCCCATTGACAATGTCAAAATTGACGATCTATACCCTCGGAGTTCTCGCACCGTCTGTCCTTAGCAGTATTAGTATTGGTAGTAGTCACTCGTCGCCGAAAGTCTCTTTGCTAATTGGTATGCAAGAGGTGTTCTTCGCTTTTCTCTTGATGAAACAATGGAGTGTCTCGACACCCAGGGGTGGTGGATACGTCATCGTAACACGAACTTCATGGGTCAAGTGGTTGTAGGTTCTTTGCGAGGCTGCGGGCGTCAGGTCGGCGGTACCGGTGTGGAATGGTGGCGCGCGCGCAGTAATCGTTCGATGTTGCCTCGCGAGTTGGCCACTGGGTTAGCAGTGCTCCTTTTCCTGCTTCGCTTTGGTAGCGTGCCTACTTGTGGGCAAACCCGCTTTGAGAACTAATGGGAACCTGTAATTTCCACTCATTAAAGTGACATAACCTTACATTTCTCACATATTCTAAAAAGCAGAGAATAAATTTTAAAATTGCATTTTTAATACAATGTCCATAAATTATTTATTAAAATTTTCTTCGTATGTCATATAAATAGATATTTTATGGAAATATAAGTAAAATAAATCTTTTGAGAACACAATTACAGCTGTTTGCATATTCTATAGGTGGACTCCAGTATCTCTTTGAATGCAGTACTGCAATATAATTGAAAGCGAAATCTCGTAATAGGCGCCATACAAGCTATTCAAAGCTATTTGTAGGTGGTATTACTTTGTAAGTTGAGTAGAAGATATAAAGAACTTTACCACTAATTTACTTTATCTAATCTTCGCCTTGTTAATTTTAACCAAATGGGGTTAAAAAATAACGTGAAAAATTAATTTTGTAATCTCCATTTTTTTCTAAATTACTGGTGGGCAAATGAAATAATGAATTGATTTATCAACTATGATTTATCAATAAATAATTTAATAGGTTCCTACTATAACCTATATCTATATTTATAATAATATTGTAACGGATCGGTATACTCGTTTGTACATGGAAGATATATAAGAAAAAATATTATTGGAGATATTTAATTAATGTAACATAATAGAACTGAAAACAATTAATTTTAATTTTTATTGTCTGTTTGTCTGTTTATCTGTGCGTTGGTTTACGCTAATCTCTGAAACGGCTTAAATGATTTAAATGCAGTTTTCACTGGAATTTGGATTGGAATCTAGCAAATCTTCCTTAACTTTAAGTGTTGCCTTATGTCAATAAAAAGAATTGGATGCGGCATTATTACTACAAAATAAGTGTTTTATAGAATTGGCTAAAACTAGCTATCAATGTATGGATAATGTTATTAGATTACAAAATTAATTCAAATGAGAAAACAAATAATTATGTAGACCAAGCGGGCGAAGCCATGTGGCTACTAGTACAAACTTAAGCTTCCGCCGCATCTGTCCGGCAATTCGCAATAACGTCATAAACTATTGAAGAAAATATCGTATAGAAATAAGTAGGTAGGCCAGATAGTTTAGTGCAGAAATTGAATTCACTGAGTTCATTCATCTTTCACTCATAACTTTTATACAATATAACTACTGAAGGTACCTAGTCATATTGAAGGGAACCTTATACAGGTATAGATATGGAATTTAATCACCTGGAACTTAACCTACCAGATTTCATTGAATATTGAAGAATAAATAATGAATTTTATGACCTATTGTTCTATTAATTAAGTGTTTAGCCTAAATAAGAAGAAAATGAAACAAAATAACAACGACATGGAGAATGTCACAAGAAATACTTGAATTTTAATAATAAAATGTTCCGTTAAAATTGCTTTTTGTGACATTAAACTTGCGAATGTACGCAAACTTGAGACTAGTTTATATGTAGCCTATGTTGTCTTGATGGAAGCTTTCTAAGAAATCAATTAAACAAATGACATTGTCGATTAACATATGAGATCTTAAGACGTACCTTGAGACGTGCCTCACATTCTGATATTTTACCTTATTTTTCATATTATATACTTTAAATTCAGATCAGGTGAATTGGGAGATTAGAAACAAGATGAAACGACCTGATATGGAGAACCGCCAATTTAACTGCCTAGTTACTGGAAACGAACTACAAAGGTATACACGTAGTTGTTTTGAAATTAAAAAACCCTAATTATCTAAATAATTGCATTTGTTATACAACTGTAATAATTAATCATTATTTATTAAATAGAATTGATTTTTTTTTTATTTATTTATTCTTCATCTTCATTTAAGAGCACTCGATCCTCTCATTATGCCCGATTTTTTTTAGATTTTCTTTAAATTACTAAACTAAATAAGCGCATAATTCAAGTAGGACTTAACACACCACCTATTTTAATTTTTCAACTTTACGATTTATCAAGTGTTCAAGGTAAACAGAGAAGACCTAGGGCCAAGAGTCAAGACCCTACTTTTTCAGTTATTCGCCCGAATTTAAGTCATTGGCGTGTAAAGTGACGAAACTTAACGCCGCGCTATCTATGACAATCACGATCAAAATCACATAGATATACAGTATCAACATATATTTAAGGAAAAAGTATGAGATCACAAAAATTATCTACATTGCAAATATATGATCTTCAAGCTATGACCTATGAACCCCAACTTTCGAACTATGTGCCGTGAATTTTTTCCTTTTCGCATCTTACTGTTTTCTAAAACGTATCCTGATATAATATGAGAGCGACATTATCCTACAAGATTTTATCGCCATGTATATGTATATCGTCAGTCAGGCCACTCGTGGCGCAGGGGCCCAAAATATGACTGGCCCAAAAACTGACTGGTTGTGGGTTCGATCCCCACTCGAGGAAGTGAAATATTTATTTAAATTCATATTTCCATTTATTCGCTCTGGTGTTGAGGCTAAGCGCGGCGCACGCAATGCCTCCAGAATTCGGGAGAAAGTGGGGAACGGAGTGTATTAACACTGCCTACCCTGTTGTGTGCGGGATAAAGCGTGAAGGTAAAAAAAAATTTATATCTCAATTGACGTATTCGCTGGTCTATGGGTAGGGGACCTGAGTACCTATTAATTTCACTCCCATATATGTCAGCGATTTTCAGTTGAAATTTAATTTGGAAATTTCTTAAACTTAGCTCATTGAGAAAATGTTACAAATTGTACTTGAACCATCAAACATTGTATAGAGAAATTAACAATTTTCCTCTCATAATTTATATTAAAACTGTATTACCTTTTACTGTAAATATTTCCAATAAAACTATTAAAGACAACTCGAAGTCGATACATCCACAAAGGAAAACGCCTCCGGCCTGAGAACCAGTGAAAACGACTCCGTAGAATTTTCCAATCATTATTGAAAATAATTATAATGATTGCTATAATTTTAAAACGTTTCTTTATTTATTAGAAGATAACAACTTGTTAACATAAGTAGGAGGCAAAGCTGAATGTGTATTTACATAGTTTAAATATAATATAGGTGGTGGTCGTTAGAGCGGCGAGGCACGGCTTACCACATGTCTTGCCTGTCGGCTGAGCCAAATAATCACCTATTAGTGTTCTATGTTGAGAATAGTGGGTTAGATTTAATGCAATTATTACGTTCATTTTTTAGTTTCACGCTGTATGTACGAGGGAACCTGGGAACCTTTCCACTTTCAGAATTTTTTTCGTTCACTTCATTCCCCATGGATTCTGGAGCCATTGCGTGTTGAGTGGTGGATGTCAACGCAGCGCTTTGCGAGCGAGGAAATGAATATATTAAATATTTTTAACCGATTTCTGTAAGAAAAAGAGCTTATCATTAACTTTATCGGCTGTATTTTTTTATGCTTGTTACCCCAGAACTTTGACTGGGTGAACCGATTTTGACGATTCTTTTTTATTTGAAACTGGTGCTTTCCGTGTCGTCCCATTTTTATTTGGCCTATTTCTTCCATTACGAGGGAAAGAATTAATTATTTTTTATTTACATACGTTTATGAGATGATATATGGCGTTTAGTTGCGCTATTTCACACGCAATATTTATATTTCTGTTGTCTCTGCCAAATATGTTTATTAATTTATTATTACTAAAATTTATTTCAAATAGGTATAGTTAAAATAATAATTTTAAAAAGCGGCGTATATCTATTAATGACATGTTTATTTGTCGTTTGAATGCTAATCTACCGACCCAAGACAGCGATTAGGAATCATAAAATTAAATCTTTTAAAATATTTCAGTATCAAACAGTAGCCGATCATGACGTTACTCCAAGCACGAGTCCACGGCCCTTATCGTTGTATGACACATGAATACTTTTATCATTACATATACCTATATAATTATTATTAACAAAAAACTTTTGTATCTACATATTGTAATAAAATAAACGTATTTGCGCGGCGTTGAGTTCTGCCACTCAACACGCAATGCCTCCAGAATTCGGCAGAAAGTGGGGAATGCAGTGTCTTAACACTAGGTTCCCTCTGCCTACCCTGCAGTGTTCGGGATACAGCGTGAAGCTTATTTATTTTGATGAATTATTGATATATATTTTTTTACTTTCATGCCCTAGCTCGTATATGGCCGTAGGTATTGGTTGAGAGGAAACCAGGGTGAAGACACTCCGTTTCCCACTTTCCGCCAAATTTTCGAGAGATTAATAATAATTTAGAATAGCGAAGGAAAAATGAACAAATAAGTAATTTGGAAATATATATATATATACTAGCGGCCCGCCCGCGGCTTAGCCTGCGTGAACTACGTTATTATTAATTTCTGTCCTCATGAGTACCTACGTCCTATAAGTGACGTCCATGCAAAATTTGAGATTCTAGGAGTCTAAAAATTTTGCAGTAATTGCATTTGTAGTAACAAAGTTTCATACAAACTTTCAACCCCAAAAACAACCCCTTAGAAGTCGAATATTGCAAATTCCCGTCTTAGCGTCTTTCTGGGATTTCGTGATGAGTGAGTGACCTTTCGATATAGATATATGTTTTAATAAGCAATATCTGTATCTATATTCTGGTTCGCTATCTGTAATCATTCCAAACAAACATACAATTTATTTACAAAACACTTTATTACAACTAGATATATTAAAATACTACAACTACAACTATACAATTTTTTACAAGCAAAAACATTTCTTCAAGTGAAATCGACATATTAACCTTAAAATCAAACGCGCGAAGCTGTAGATAGATAATTCATTATAATTAATAGCGGGCCACATATGTTTTTTTGCAGCACTTGCATCATCTCGGTGTGTGCAGGTTCGCTTACGTCTAGCTCGATTGATGAATTGAGAACCTGTTTACCCTGATCCGCTGGCTGTGACACGGTTAGCTGGACATATACCTCGTGGTGTAGTGCTTAATGTGGTATTTATTATGGAAGAACGTGGTGGTTGGGAGTTGAAATTTTGCAGGATTTTTTTTTTTTACTAGCTTCACACTGTATCAGGTTTAGCAGAAGGGACCATGGGAAAAATGCTAAGACACTCCGTTTCTTACATTTTTGACGAATTCTGTTGGCATTTCGTGTTGAATGGCGTTTGACCTTTGACGCGATAGCAGAGCGAAGAAAAGAAAATATTACATATTTATAAAGTGGTGAATAGAAGTGTCCTGGAGAAATTGGGAACGAAGTGTCTTAGGCAATACTATGTTTCCAGGGTCTCTCTGCCTACCCTTCCATGTGTGCGATACAGCTTAAAAAATTCATATAAGTTTTTGTTATTTATAAGGAAAATCTCTAAACAATAAAAAATATGAAATCAAATAAAATATGGCAACCCAAAAGCCTACATCTTTTCTGACTTTCCCAAATAAGATTCATGTAACGTTATGTCCTTGTTTGTATACAAGCTGAATTATAAAAAAAAAGATGTCTTTTAAAGTTTCACTTCTTTGAATTGTATTTAAATCATATATATCTAACTGTAGGTATATGCTAAAAAATAAATAAACGAAATAAAAGAATGTGGGGAACGGAGTGTCATGACACTAGGTTCCTTCTAATGAATGATGAAGCTAATTTATTTTATGATAATGTTAAATAACAATAATATCGTTTTATCACAATATTTTAAGCAAATTATGTTTAATTATAATTTTCTATTTATATCATTTAGAAGTAATTATTTATTTTAATCTTATATTAACATGCTTAATACCAGTTGTAAATCCTACTCGTTAGATTATAAACAGGATGAAAAATAAATAAACTTAACTCAACTCAGATCAAGATAAATGAAATTTTATTGGCGAAAACACTTATGTATTAAAAGCGAGCAAATAATAACAATATATATAGATATCAAAATCGTTGTAATCTTATCAAAAATAGCCAATCTTAATATAGAATCGCCATAACTGATAATGATATTATGATAAGTGGATAAATTTGTATCAGTTTTAATTGTTATATTAAACTTACAAGTTGCGAATATGGCAGAGAAAGTGAAAAAGAAGCCATTTTTTAATTTGAAACGATGGAATAGCCAAAAAGGTGTAGATGACGCTTCTCCTACCCTGACTCCTCAGCCACAGAGCAGCCCTCCTATATTTAAACAAGCAACACAAACTGTATCATCTCAGAGATCAATGAATTCAGCATGTGAAACAATACCAAGAAAGTAAGCTAAATTTATTGTTATTAATCGATAATTATTGAGGCCGTTGTGACCCAGCGGAACAAGATGTGACTGTAACGCGACGGTTGTGGGTTCGATCCCCACTCGAGGAAGTGAAATATTTATTTACGTTTATATTTCCATTTCTTCACTCTGGTGTCGAGGTAAAACGCGGCGTTGAGTTCTGCCACTCAACACGCAATGCCTCCTCGGCAGAAAGTGCGGAACCGAGTGTCTTAATAATAAATTCCCTCTGCCTTGCTGTGTGCGGGATACGGCGTGAAGCTGATAAATAGGCGGTGTTTTCAAAGTGATTTATAAATATAATACAATCTTTATCACTAAAATCTATTAAAAGTGTTTGTAAATAATTAGGTACATTAAATATCTAGGTTAATTTTGATAATCATTACAAATCTCTCTCTACAAAATTTATTATTATTGGAAAAAATACCGTCTTTGATCACCTACAGGCTCTAGTATGATAAAAGATACAAGACTTTCTTTCTAAGACTTAAAATTCCGAAAACCAAAAGGCACTCCATTTTCCACCGAATTCTAGACAGATTGCATGTTAAGTGGTGGAGTTCAACACCGCGCTTTGCCTCGAGATCAGAAGCTTGTGCCCCTGCACCACGAATGACCTCAATTTTTCATTGAAACGATAACATTAATTACAATTATTTACAAACAAATCAACATTCAAAAGATATAATAGTTTATTTAACCAAACCACTTTTAAAAATCTATTAAATAAGTTAAATGGTGGTATTCTATAAGTGTTCGTCAAATTAGTATGCCTCGTCGAAACCGTAGTTGGCAACGTACAATACAAAATACCTTATGTATGTGATGATGGTCGTAAATTCTCCAATAATGACCAGAACTTGCGACATCGTTGGCATCATTTTTATTTTCGTTTTTAAATTTATGCCATGTTCAAATCCTTCTTTTTCTTTTGTGGTGAAAATATTTATTTTGCCATATATGGTATTTACAAATTGCGAGGTTGAACCCCGCTATCCAATATGTTATATTCAAATGGGTTAAAGGTCAACCTAATGAAGTAAAATCAGGTTCACGCTGTATCCCGCTTACTGTTGGGTAGGCAGAAGGAACCTAGTGTTAAGACACTCCGTTCTTTATTTTCCGCGGAATTTTGAAGGCATTGCGTGTTGAGTGGCGGCACCAGAGCCAACGCGAATGGTACCTGAGTGAAGATTTCATATCCTCCAGTGCGAATCGAACACAGCGTTTACAGCCGTTTGTTTCTTATTTATTCCTTAGTTACCAACAAGAAAACTTAAGTAAAACTTACTCTCGTTTAATAGGTTATCAGCCGGCGGTCTCAAGGAGCTCGTCCAATGCGCACTATGCCTGGAAGTTCTAAATAGACCAAAAATGTTGCCATGTCAGCACACTTTTTGCTACGCATGCTTAAAAGCATATGTTTCAGGTTTGTTATTTTTTTTTGTCATAATTTAACTAATTTGCGGAATCGAATGATTTTAATTTAATTAATCTTGCTATTAATTTTACAGTTAAATTTATACTTATTCTTTTTTTATACTTATTTCGTTCAATAAATTACCGTACAAAAAGTTTTATTTGTTTATCTTGCAACAAGCTTAATTAAACATATAATTAAATAACCTAAGAAGAATAATGGAATAGATAGATATTCAGCAATAAAAAAAAACAATTACTAAAGACATATTCTGACGATGCTATTAGTCTTCTTTTTGACATACGCAAATCTTTACAATCCTGTATCCCCAATAAAACCATATTTTATTGTAAAAAGATAAAAATCTATCATATCATTAAGTAAATCTAAATTTAAAGAGAGATACATTATCTATTAAATTATATCAATTTAATATAATATTAGTCAGTCAACCATATCTTTATTATTAGTCACCGATTATAACATTAATTTTATGACTTAATAAAACAGTATATTTCCAATGATTCCAGATTTCCCAATAATCTCTTGTCCAATATGCCGTACAAGGATTCAGGTGCAAAATTCACAATTTGTCGACAATTTACCATCTAATCTATATATAGATACCCTCCTAGCTATGGCTGGTATAAATGAGGGGAAAGAGAAGAAGGTGGAGACTCCTCCTGTAACTCCCAATAATATGCAGAGTGTGGATCTCTTCGCGGCCGGTGTGAGATGCACGCATTGCAAGAGTATATGTGATAACGTTGACGTTACGTACTGTGAACATTGCAAATTGGTATGTTTAAAGTAATAAAAAAGTATTAAGTAATAATAATAAAATAATGTCGACAAATATTATACACAAATTTTTCGAGTGTTTTACTCCTTTAGAATGGATATGGATTCAAATTCCATATGACAAAAAGTTAATAAAGAAAAGTTAAGGTGTAAATTAATACTTTAGTTATTCCAAAACATGCGATGACTCTAAACTCTACTCGAAGGTAAACGAGAATGGACATAGGAAGGAGAGGGGCCGGTTGAGCCGTGCCCACCCCATAAATTTTACTTACAACAAAATTTGTCCCGAAAAAAAGGACACACGTACATATCCTTTCAACGTTAAAAACCAGGCACCCCTCCAAAAAAATCTAGGTACCTACATTGTGAAAAATTGAAAACTGAGACCAGGAGTACCATAGCCTCGCTCCAGATTAGTTATTAAAAAAAATCATAAATACTTACTAATATCTAGTACATACAAACTCGTATAATAAGAATTAGCAAGATTTTCTCTAATTAGTGATCCCATAAAACATTTATTGATAGTTTAATGCTATCTTATTTTAGAGTTTCTGTCGGGTTTGTTGGTCTCAACATCTAGAGGACATGCGGACTCAATTAGGATCCATTTTAAAAGAACTAGATTCCGCCGCCAACCGGCTCGAACATAAAATAGAACATTACAAGGTAAGCTTTCTCTAAATTGCAAATAAATATCAATGAAATGTCATCTTTAGATAATATTTTAATTACAATATTATTGTTTATTCAATTGTTTTGTTGGCAATGTACTGATGCTTATCTTTTTAAAGATAAATTTCAAGAAAGTGGACTAAATATTCCTTTAACATATTAAAACTTATATATTATTCACATTAACTTCCTAACTTTTTCTAAACTAAAACATATAGGTATATATTTTAGGACCGCTGTGAACGTATCGTCGAACATATAAACATAGCAACGGAAGAAAAGATAAATGAAATTTTAGAAGCGAAAATGCAATTATTGAAAAAGGCGACAGATTTACAAAAATCTGGAGATATGTCGGCGTTGGCCTTGAAAGCGTCTTTGGATGAAGCACGGAACGCCGCTACCCTAGCAATGAATGCGAAAGAACATACTGAAGATACTGACGGGGTAACATTATATAGAATTATATTTTTTTGGGTATTATTATATCTAGCTTACTTATTAAGAGAAATTTTATTTTCTAAAATATTAATTTAAAATTAATTTTTAGCAATACGTTAAAAGAGTTAATGATTCCCTGTCTAAGCAGGCATCTTGTTAATGTTATTTCAAATTTATTTCATATTAGAAAAAAACTTGTAATCTGTTAGACTATAAACAAATAATTTTAGGAATTAGATGGTATTTTACTGCCACTTATCTATTTCAAATACATCGAATATGGAATGTAGGTGGAAGAACCCTACGCTTTATCTTATTAGTTCTCAATAACGCTTAAGAACCTAAATAGTAAACTATGAACATATTGTTAATAAATATCTATAGTTAAAAAAAACTGTTCCAAATGTTTTTAAAGAAAATATAAACTAAAACTTTCCAGGTAGCGACTTTTATAAACATACATCAAAATACATTAGAACTCCTTTCTGAAGTATCCAAATGGGATTCAGAAAAGTATACATTCGACAAAGAGAACTTTAGTATAGAAGCGGACGAGGCCACACCTTGTGATGCCGAATCGGAAGACCCTGTACCAGAAGCAGCAAAAATGTATGACCCGATGGAGAGTGAAACCAGCTTATCAGTATTTTATAGGTACTTACTTAATATATTTTATTTCATTTTCTCATCTCCAGAATTCGGTGGAAAGTGGGGGGGGGCGGAATGTCTTAGCACTAGGCTTCCACTGCCTACCCATAAATCGCAAAAACTAGACAGAAAAAACTAAACTTCGCCTGCGTGAACTACGTTATTATTAATTTCTGTCTCGAGTACCTACGTCCTATAAGTGACGTCCATGAAAAATTTAAGAATCTTAGCATTTGTAGTATCGAAATTTCATACAAACTTTCAACCCCAAAAACAGCCCCTTAAAAGTCGAATATTGCAAATTTCCGTCTTAGCGAGGACCTATGCAAAATTTGAGATTTCTGAGATTTCGTGATGAGTGAGTGACCTTTCGATTTTATATATATAGATATAATGATATTTAAAACATATCACATTTAAGATCCCGAAACTTCGTACCCCATTACGTATGGCGTAAGACTTCCCGTCCAGCCGGTGTGGGCGTCAGTCCCTGGAACAATCACCTCTACATTTGCGGCATCGACAGTCACAGCGTGCTCGTGGTGGAGAGAACTAAAGCTAAAATCATAACTAGGTTGTCCTGCGAGGAGATGCTTTGCCCTGTCCATATTGCCTTTATGAAGACTTTAGGAGAGATTTATGTTACTGGTAAGTTTTTTTTACAGTCAAATATGTGCTTAAATTTAATATAATTCAATGTTATTTTTATATTATTTGTTTTAGACAAATGGAAGCACTGTATCCACGTGTTTTCTAAAGACGGAGAGTACATTAGATCTATAGGGCAGAAGGGAAGTCGTGATGGAATGTTCCGGTCACCAGAAGGTATAGCGACTGATAACGCAAACCTTCACATATACGTGGTTGACACTGGCAATGATAGAGTGCAGGTATATTAAATATAATTATAATAAAAAAAATATCAGCCTCACACTGTATGTCGCATATATCAGAGAAGGCAGACGGAACCTAGTATTAAGACACTCCGTTCCCCACTTGCCGCTGAATTTTTTGAGGCTTAGCGTGTCGAGTGGTGGTACTCAACGCCAAGCTGCCAAGCTTGCAAGCTCGAAAAAATGAAAAACTATTTTTTTCGTTTCTTTGAGTAAGAATCGAACTCACAACCTGTCGTTTTGACAGTCGCACAATCATGCCAATATACACTTTTTCCCATTAAAATATATTTTTTTTCGGAACCACAGGTAATAAAACCAGACGGCACCTTCCTACACCAATATGGAGTAGCAACAAGAAACCAAACTGTACAAACATCACTATGGGAAACAAAGGAAGTATTATGTACAGAATTCAACGCACCCACATCAGTCGCTATAACTAACGACAGAGTCATAATTTTAGATAGCGGCAACAGACGCGTTAAAATATATAATAAACAGGATAAAACTAAAATACTTGAATTTGGTTCTTTGGGTCAGAGGAAAGGTCAATTTAGAATTCCCGAGGTGCTAGCTGTCGACCCCTTGGGATTCATTTTAGTTGGTGATTCAGGAAATTGTAGAGTCCAAGTTTTCAAACCTAATGGTCAATTAGTAAGGGTTTTTGGACGACTTGGCACGGAACCGGGCAAGTTTGGCTGGATTTCTGGAATTCATGTAACGAAACAATTAGATATAATTGTTAGCGATTCAAAAAATCATAGTGTTAACTTCTTTTAATCGAACTTCGTGTGGGAATCGAACCCACAACTTGTCGCGTTTACAATCATAGGCTTGTGCTCAATATAATATTTAGTTAATATAAAGAAATAAAATTTATAATATAATATTATTACATTAAAATTATTGTACAGACTAAAATCTAGATATCTTATTCACCAATTTAGATCATATTTTCGATAATTAGGTGATACCGACGTATAATGTAACAACAAAATAAAAAAACTACGACTGTTAACAAAAACACATTTATTTTAAAAGAAAATATAAATGACTTTGTTAGATCACTGGTTTATACAAAATAAAGTAAAATTATAATACATGTCAAGTTTTATTTTTCCCCAGAATTAGGATATATGTGACATGAAAATGATAATATTTTTTAAATTATTAATTGTGAACAATTAATTGTGGCAAAAAAGGCCTTAAATTCTATGAAGTTTTAAAAAATATTTTAGAAGACGTATCAAAAGCGTTCAAGAAGCCGTTTCGTCGCGACGAAACGTTTAATTTTTTATACGTTTTCTAAAATATTTTTTAATATTTAGTATGATATTTAATATTTTAAAAATATTTAAAATATTCTACAATATTTGTGACAGCAGTGGCACTACAACACAATATACATACAAAAAATATAAAAAAAATCAAGATTAAAAAAATATACACCTTGTAAATGACGTAAGAAATAAAGATAATCTATAAGTATTACAAAATGTAAATATGGCGAATGTCAGTCTCGATTTGGTGGTATATGTATCTATATATTTATTTATAAGTATATTATTTACACTATCGAAACTGACTTCTGATAATTTCATTAAAAATACTTAAAACTAATGAGAATTTACATTTAAACTAATACTTTAAAGCCATAGTGAACGTAATTTCGAAATTAGTTTGTTACTGACATGGTGCGGTAGTGTCTGGACTGTATACTCGATGGCTGTAGGTTCGATTCCCACTAGGCAAGAATGAATTATTTTCATTTCCTATCTATGTTTACAAAACAAAGCGCAACGTTGAGTTACGCCTCGACTATGAGTCTCGAAGTTAGGCGGGAAAAATCTGATATTATTGTTATAAACTGATAACTTTAAATTTTTTGAAAATTGGTACATATAACATTTACTTTTTACTAGTATTTATAGACAAACTATAAAGCAAGTCTTTAACAATTGGTGTTGTATTATAATATTATATAAAAAGCACAATACTATTGTAACAGTTCATACAGAGAGGTAGTATTAATTGATCTAGTTTATATAACATTTAACATATATTGTATACTTACTAAAGTAAAATAATTACAATTTCAAAATTTCACAAGATACTTATAAGCTCTTTTAAGATCTTTCTTTAATAGTACCTATAATGTGAAACATGTTATGTGATGTTTGATTTTGATTATATGAGAAGTATGAAAAGAAAAAATGGTCAGGGTGAAATTAAATATAAAATAAAATTTTCATAGTTGTTTCAATTTTCAAGACACTAAAAACTAACACATATCTGTTAATATAATACTGATATTATAAATATCAATCCCTGTATTAAAATTTCTGTTAATTTAAAATAATTACAAAAAATAAAGAACTTCAAAAATTTCTCATGGTATCCAAACATCACAGTTAAATTGTGTTATATGATTAAGTAATAATCAAAATCATTCAGTTAGGGTTACAATTCAAGACAAGTTCGAGAAATAATAACATTATTTAATTAATTTAGATTATAAAGCTAAAATATGAGCCATTTTATGAGCAAACCAATAGAAGTTTATTAATTAAAAAAAAAACAATGAAAAAGTTGTTGTATGGAGATTCTCTATACACTTATTCTAAAGAGCACCAATATTGGTACACTAATAAAAAAAATAAAGGTGGTTATTTGTGACATATACATATGCAGAAAATTCATAGCCAAAACATACCAAATAAAAAATGTTTGGTTATTTATTTTTTTCTTCATTAAAAGAAAGCTTTTACAATTAACTTAGACAATTAAAAAAAAATCAATCAATGGAGAATAATCACAAAATTTAAATTCTAGCTCATCGTATTGTCTTTTAAAAACAAAAAATACGTGTGAAAGCATTATTTTGATACGTCTATTAGTTTTTGAGATATTGTCCTTTAAAGTAAGCGCGCAACGCGAGATTCCGTCGGGCCGTAACCGACTCGCGTGACGTCACAGGTCTTGCAAAACTCGCTCGCTCAGTTCGTCTTCGTTCACTCGCAGTTCGCGCTCTTTTTTAGGTGGCGTTCCAACACAAATTTAGTTTCGTTTAATAAATAATATATAGATATATTTTTAAAATCTTTTTTTTTTCACATACATAATGTAATAGCGAGCATTGTATTTTAAGATACTGAAGTTTTGATAGTACTTTGTCAAAAAAAACAGTTCTATCTTGCTCGGTTTCATAGCGTGTTGTACCAAAATCTTTAGCTTTGATTATTTTTATTGTGGTATCGATACTAGAAAGCTTGAATGTTTTCCAACAACACTTGGCTTGGCTTGAGCGTTACCACAAACTTAATCAGTACTTTAATGCAGAGACTACTCAGAACTTTGACGGAGGCATACAGGAAAAAAAAGAAGAGCTCTGCATTAGATTTGCGGGCTTTTTAGATTTTGCAGAAGGCCTTTAACTGTGTGCCTCGTCAATGTATTTAGAGGGTATTGCGATCCAAAGGGATCCCTGAGGCCTATATTGAGATTATTAGGTATATGTACCACGATCCCGCTTTGCGATTCGCGATGGTTAGGACTGCTGTTGGCGGCACCAAACCCTTTAGATCACAGTAGGGGACACATTGGATTCACCAATGTTCGGCTCTTAGTTTGTTTTTATTTAATGTAGTGCTGGATACTGTCACGGCTCACATCCAGGACCAGCCTCCATGGCTAATGACGTATGCCGATGACATTGCTGTCATTGAAGAGAACCAACTGATGCTGGAGCGTAAAGTAAAACTCTGGAAGGGTGCGCTTGAGAACGGCAGTCTTAAACAAAATGTGTAGAAGTCCGAATACATAGCCTGAGGGAGCCCGGACTCGAGCATGTCCTTATAGGTCCTGAGCCAGGCGTTAAGTTGGAAAAGTTTCAAGAACCTTGGATCCGTTATGCGCTGCCTGGGCCAAATGGTGGGAGGTTACTGGTGTGGTCTGCGGCCGCAGAATACCACCCAAGCTCAAGGGGCTGATATATAAGAGCATCATCTGACTGGTTCTTTTATACGGCAGCGAATGTTGGCCAGCACTATCTCGGCATGCTGAGGATCTTCACGTCACGGAAATGAAGATGCTGAGGTGAATGGGCGGCGTAACGCGGTCTGACCCATACGTTACATATTCATTCGAGGTAGTCTTGGGGTCCATGACGTAACGGATAAGCTCCAAGAGTGTGGCCTAAGATGGTATGGCCACGTTGCGCGCCAGTTAGGAACTGTGTCGGATGCTGGTGCCCTGCTATGTCTATCCTGTCCCTGGAGGTAGACCTCCGGACGCCCAAGGATGCGGTGTTTGGATGTCGTGATGCAAGACATGAGTACCAATGGTCGAACCACTCAGGACGTTACAGATCGTATAAAGTGGAGTAGGTTAAGCAGGAAGGCAGACCCTGGCAACATACTGGATTAATGCCAAGAGAAAGAAGACTTGGTTGCAGTTGTTGAAGACTCGTCGCTTCGACGATGTAGCCCATTATAAATGCCATGGTATGTTTACAATCACCTTTGCTGGCGGCACAATCTTCGCAGATTACGTATAAACTTATTGGTTCTTTTCATTGCATTCTAAGCTGCAATAATATGGTTTAATACGTGCGCGGTGTTCTGCTGTAATCTAAATTTGGCAATACATACATTACCTACTCTTTTAACTTATACGTACGCAATAGCATCATGACCATAACTCTCTCTGGCCGATCTACAATAATCACAATAAAAATATTATTCAGATATAAAAATATTAAAAATCTACATAAAAGAAAATGTACATCTGCTCCACTTACTGCATGTATTTAGTTATATTATTATTATATTATTTTCACTTATAAAACAATCTTACTACTTTGAACTGGAATAAAAGGTTTGGTACTTTTAACGCAAATAGCGTTACCTACAATATGAAACTAGTTAGGTTGGGTTACATTACAGTATTAAATAAATAATTTCAAATAAAATAACGTAAGATATTATTATCTATCCCTATACCCAAATCGACATAATATTATTAGTTAGACAACAAAACTTATCTTCGCATTTTTACTCCTTGCATTTTCTGCGGCGATGAAATCACTATTATTCGATAAATAATCGGCAACCATAAATCTATCTATTACGGGTAGGTTATCCGATTGCCCTTTTTCGAATCCCTCATCCATTTTAATTAATTGGATTAACACTTTAGCACAGGTAAGTATCAAACAAACAAAGTACTGCGCGAGCTCTCCTAACTATCACCGGCGACTAGCGAGTTGCAAGACCTGTGACGTCACCGCCGACCGCGGGACTGTTAGCGGCATTTAAAATTTTTGCAAACTTCAAATGCCTGTAAAATCATAACTACTTGGTTTTTTTTAATGAAACAAAAACTAGTGTATTTGTATACGTAAAAACTTCACTGTAACGAACTTTGAAGCATTATTTCATACCTATTACCATTCCTCATTGTATTAAATAATAATTTGAGAAAACAAAAACAGTTCAAATGTAAGTAATTTGCAAGAAATTACATGATTAGCAAATATTATGAGAATTGTTGTTAACATATTTGTGTTTTCCAAATTCATTAGCAAAGGTATTTAAATGTTATCAAGTACATTTTACTTAATGTCATGTAAAATTAAAGTAAGTTATATTACAAGATATATATACAATAATGAACCAAACAATTTTTACTATAACAATTATAATAATAAGAAATGGCAATTTGTCTAGGTATAAAGAATATTATTAAGAAGATCTACAAGACTGGCACCTACTCACTGGATGACTTTCACCCAACACTACCGAGTCAGATTCAACGGGAGGTCCTTCACTGCTATCATGTTGTCTCTGGAATTAAATTAAATAAAATACTAAATAAAGTAAATCAATTTGAAACACTGCACATTAAATAGTGGAATTTGATGTTGCACTTCCTTGTTTATAGCAGATATATGAAAATATTAATTTCTGAGTGTTGCTTATGGCATAAAATATAATTATCAGAAATTTTAAAAATACCTTTAGTTCTGTTGCTAAGCTGCGGAATGTATCCTCAACATTTGTGTTATCTTTGGCTGACGTCTCCATAACAAACATTATTTCAGGAACATAGCGACAAAATGACTTAGGTTCATCGGGCTCTACTTCTCGCTGATCTGGTAAATCACATTTATTCCCTATTAAAGAAACTATTACATTTGATGATGTGTAACGTCTCACTTCCTCTATCCACTTCTGCAAGGATAGAAATGTCGATCTTTTTGTTATATCATAAACTGAAATTAAAAAACTGTTGTTAATATATCAACTTTGACAGTTTTAGAGGGTAATAAAAGTTGGTATATAATTAATATCATAATATGTAAATAATACGACGCACATACCGATAATAACTCCATTCGCTGAGCGATAATAGCTTTGTGTTATTGTTCGAAAGCGTTCTTGTCCTGCAGTGTCCCATATCTGAAGCTGAATTTTACACGATTAGTCAATTATAAATTGGGATATATAAATTTCTAAATGAAATACAAACCTTGACCTTCTTCCCGTCTACTAACAAAGTTTTCATTGAAAAGTCTACGCCTATTGTATTGCCGTGTCTTTCTATGAAGTTACCGGATTTCAGTCGTTGCACAATACATGTTTTCCCCGTTCCACAATCACCAATAAGGACAATTTTAAATAAATAGTCAAATTGTTCGTCAGGAACACTCATTAACGTGTTGGGATTACGGTTACTCATGACTAAAAAATGGTAAAATTTACAAAAATTATGTTTACGTTGTTCACCTGACAACCATTTCTCAAATATTAAATGTCAAAATTTCTGTTATAAGCTATGCAACTTAGTATTGCCATCTAAATCGTGTTTTTTTTTAAATAACATAATATATCATAGTACACTTATGCAAACTTTTTAAAATAAAATAGAAAATTTAATGATATTAATAATAATATTTATTGTTTTAAATTAATACTATTATCAATAAAAAAAACAATTAAATCCAATATATTTTGTTTTCTGAACGATTATTGAGTAATAAATGTTGGCAGCATTGTACCTCAATGTCATTAAAAAATTTAATCAAATGTCAAATTTCAAAAGATAAGGGTTTCATCAATTGATCACAAGTAAACAAATAATTTCAAATTTACAAAAAAACAATGCAATGCGTGTTGGTATTATTACTTATTCCCTTTTTTATAGGAGTCAATCATGCGATCGAGGTAGTTTTTGTCATTATTTCTTTTCCGAACATTTATTACAAATGTTTACGGTCTCCTTATCATGAAAAATTTCATTTTAGATTCCAGAAAAATTTCAAAAATCAAATCACACCAATAACTGGGCTGTGCTAGTGGATACTTCACGATTTTGGTTCAATTACCGGCATGTTGCGAATGTTCTTTCAATTTATAGAAGTGTCAAACGGTTGGGGATACCAGATAGCCAGATTATACTTATGATATCTGATGACATGGCTTGCAACCCACGAAACCCTCGTCCTGCAACTATATTTAATAATGCTCATGAACAAATCAATGTTTATGGAGATGATGTTGAAGTTGACTACAGAGGATATGAAGTAAGAAAATTGGATATCTTATATCTTTATGATTTAAAGTTACACACTATGCTTATTTCAGTCAATTCATAAATAAATACAACAAAAATTTGTTATAATTCTAGGTATCAGTAGAAAACTTTGTTCGTCTTCTCACTGGCCGAGTGCCACCTGATACTCCAAGGTCAAAGCGGTTACTCACAGATGAAGGCAGTAATATTCTTATTTACTTGACTGGCCATGGTGGAGATGGGTTTTTGAAATTTCAGGACTCTGAAGAAATTACTAGTCAAGAATTAGCTGATGCCTTAGAACAAATGTGGCAGAAAAGAAGGTTTTTTTTATTATATTGTTATTTTAAGTTTATTTAGAAAAAACAAATGGATGCTTTTTCCCATATTGCAGGAGAAGCAAAGAGCATGTAGTGGCTGTATTCTGTTTTCCATACTTACCATACCACACCACATAGTTTAGTGTCAAATTCCTTCCATTTCAATGGCCACATCACCACAGCCTTTTTATTCTATTCAGATTGTTGGGAATGTTTTGCTTGGAATTTGATTTGTTTGGACCTTGCTATGTAAAATTAAAAAAAAAACACAAATTACATGTTATATATGTAATTATATTTAAAATATATTTTTAGTATACAGGTGAAATATTTTTAAAAAATCTTTATTTAAAAAAGTTTAAGCTCTTTATTTTATTTCTATCTATTTTATTTTTTTCAGATATAATGAGATTTTCTTTATAATAGATACATGTCAAGCATCATCTATGTATGAAAAGTTTTACTCTCCCAATATCCTTGCTACAGCTAGTAGCCTAGTAGGGGAGGATTCTCTTTCTGTAAGTATATATTTCTATTATATTTTTACTTTTACCAATATGAAACATTCTCTAATAGGTATGTGTTAAAGATTTTTTGAAAATTGTAGACAGTGTTTCATATCACTTCCACTTTTACTGTGATAATGTTATCCAGAGTTATTTTTTACTAAATATTTATTTCTATTATCAGCAGTAATATTAATTAGAAAAACATTGTAAAATAGAAAATAATTATATTTTCATTGCAGCACCATGTTGATTCAGCCATTGGAGTTTATATAATAGACAGATATACATACTATGTATTGGAGTTTTTAGAGAATGTGCACCCTAATAGCGAGAAAACAATGTCAGAATTTGTAAGTTTATGTAACCTAATATAAGCATTTTTTAATATATCTTAATTTGCAGTTTTTGGATATACATAAGTAATAGAAAATATATAAATAATATAATTTATGCTATATCTCATATAGGCAGTAGGCAGAGAAAACCTAGTGTTAAGACACCCTCTCTTCCCTATATAGCATTAGATTTTTGAGACATTGCTTATTGGACGGCAGAACTCCACTTTCACTTAGTATACTTACCAGAAAATGAAAATTAATTGAGTTGGGATTGAAATAACAACCAGCACCTTTATGGTCAGACTCTATCTCACAATACCACAATGGCCTCAAATATGTATCATCTACATTTATTCTAATTTAAAATCTATTTAATTATATTTTATAAAAACTACTTAATTATTACAGCATTATTTATATTAAATTTCAGCTTGCCGTATGTCCGAAAAGTGCTTGTCTATCAACAGTAGGTGTTCGGCGTGATCTATTCAAGCGTGATCCCAGTAAAGTGCCCATCACAGATTTCTTTGGGTCAGTAAGGAAAATAATTATGACAACAGATTATATTGATATAAAAGTGAAGCCTAAGAGGAAAAAGACTGCATCAATGTAAGTTAACATAAAACAATATATTTTTTAAAACAATATACAATTTTTAGCTTTTTTAAAATGATATAAAATCTTTACATAAATAGTAGCCTATGTGTTATTCTTATATATAAATTATATTATTCTAAAGCTTTATCTAAATTTATTCAGTAGTTATTTCAGTTGTTCAGTTTCTGATTGTGTAAACTTCTTTAAAAACTGATTGTCTTAAGATACTCATATTTGCAATTAATAAATGATTGCAGAAATAACACGAAATTACCTGAGAAGAGGGAGTATCTACCTCAATTTCCCATGCATTTAGTCAAATCTGTAGTGTGAAGTGTAGAATAGTAAGTAAGTTACTGGTTGTATTATTATGAACAAAATAAAAATTACTTTTAATTTTATTGCATGTTGTTTTATTTATTAATTACTGACGTTAAATTACTGCAAAGTTTCATTTAAATCAGGTCAGTAATTTTTGCGTGAAAGAAACTTCACATACTTTCACATTTATAATATTAAAAGTAGGATAAATGTTAATATACCTTATGTTTTTATAACATCTTTTTATACCTGTAAATTAAGGTCGCATCCTATTAATATACAATGAGATTTTGCAAACTACGCAATGGAGTTTATGACGGGTTTCATGTTTCGATTTTACTTAAAAGTAAGTAAGGTTACAAATAAAAACCAAGAAATTTAAAAAATGTCCAATTCAAAACGGGAATTAAAATAATTGTGATATCGCTAGATTAAAATGATCTAGTTACTTTATAGATTTAGTAAAAAATTATAATATTTCTCTAAAATTCCATTCTTTTTCTTTCTTTTTATAGAAATCATTAAGCATTTAGTATTCTATGAAAACTAACCAAACTCCATTCAAACTATAACAGCATAAAGAAATAAAACAACATCCCCAGATTTTTAACTAATATTTATTTCTCTATAAGTACTAAGAATAAAATTTTTCATTAACATCATTTAACACAACCGATTCGATAGTTTGATTCGATAACACAATTTATAGCAACAACACTCATGCTGATATGAGATCAAAATCTAAGGATCTATAGCACCATTTCAGTTACTATCTAGGCCATTAATTTGGTCTAACAATCGTCCCATATGTCTAAATATATAAATCTAAAAGCGAAATTTAATAGTGAACAATATTATAATAATTTAAAATTTTTTTTAGTTATTAATAATATCTACATATTTTTTTTTTTGAAAATGGCAAAAATAATTGATATGTAAGCTGAATATTTTGAGGTCATTATTTTTTTAAAAGAAAAAAATATACACGCTTTGCCTTAATTTATGTTGTATTAAAATATTTTATATTTTTCTCATAAAATATCAATAATTTCCCGCTTCTAAATATAACTAATATGGTGTATCGATTTTTTTAAATAATTTCATATAAACAGTGACGTTATCACATACCTATTGACTTTTAGTACCAAAATCATCTATTTCTTTATTTTAATTATATACTATTTACTTATGTGATAACGCCTGTGTAGTATTATTCTAAATCTTAATAATTAAATCTGCTACGGGCTAAAATGTGCTGTCACAGTATTTAAAATTGCCATCCATAATATCAATCACTCAATAACATGAAAATAATTACAAACTTTAATAATAATAATGTAATAATATAAAACAAAACTATACGTGTAAAAATATAACAATTCCTGCAATTTATTTATGGCTGCAATATTTTTTTTATTTGTTTTAATTTTTATTCTTATTCACATTTTATTTTTCTTTTTACTGCTATGACTAGGCAAGTAATTATTTCATCTGACATTACATTACTTTTATTTGTAACTATAAGTAATAACGTTATAATATAAAGAAACTTTTTAAATATTTTAGAGGCAAATAGAAAAAAAACTAATACTTATTATAAGGATTTTAATGTAATTCTCATCCACATTTCGCTGGGCAGCGGAACTCAGTGACGTTATGACGTCACTCGGATACCCAGTGGTGGTCAGTGGTATTTTATTTTTAGCCCCTACAAGTGCACCTAGACTAGTCCCAAATATTTAATTTAATATTAGAAATTCTAATATTTAAAATACAGTATTATATTTTTTACGATGCCTAATAATAAAAACTGACTAAAGAAAGTTAAGCTCTCGGTATATAACGTACTTACTAAATAATATTACATAAATAATTAATTGTAAGTGCTTATTCCTTTGTTGTACTCCTGTATTACAATGTTATATGTAACAAATGATAGATATCTAACACTTTCAACGATACACTGTTAAGGATTGATTTTATTAGTTCATTTGTGACGAATAATCTCCTATATACCATTATATAATAATAAAAATATTAATTTTCATATTATCTTGCGAATTTGATATGAAAATGAATATTTTACGTAGATAAATGCTTCAACAGATATTATCTAACAATAATAATTAATAATGTTTATTTATTTCTTGGAGTTTCACATTTGTACTTTAATATTATTTTTAAATTTAATATAGATAATAATATTTTATGAAATTGTAATAATTTTAAGTAGTCAATAATTATTTTGAAATATATTTTTAAATATAAAATTACGTTAGATTTTTAAATTGCTCAGCATTAAAGGAATTGGAACGAAATTTATTAATTTCTATTGAAATTTCGTCTTATTATTTATTAACTATGAATACGGAAGCACTAATTATTTTGTTATCGTATTAAAATAGAGTATTTAAATATACATTACACTCTAATACCCATATTAACTAAATTATATGAGTAAATCTACATCATTTACAATTTGTTCAAATATTTACATTTACAAATAACAATTTAAGCTAATATTCCTACTTTCTAAATAGCATAATAAACATTCAAATATAATAATAATTTGTAACAAAATATTGGAAATAATCGAATATCATAGCTAATTAATATTTACAATTGACTGTAACAAAATAAATATACTTAAAACTAAAATTTCATTTGATAAATTAGGTAGTACAACTTATTAAAAAATTAAAGACATATATGGAAAATTTCAATACATAATAAATATGAATATATAATGAATTAAATATAATTTTAATGATGTTTGTTCGCATTTAAAATTTTTATGAACCGATCGAAAAGGTGACTTTGCTTATGCCTTACATTCAGTCTTCCATTTTCCACCATCAATCACCTCGTCGCGCCTTTTTAGCGATGAAAAGCATTCAGTTTGTTTATGGGTTCCGGCGCTCACCCGTGACTGGTGCCCTCGTCTTGTTTAATTATCTCATAATAATTCTCTATGGTGTAGTTGAACAATTGGAAGTCGTATCTGGAAAATTATAGTTTATTATAAATTGACTATTATTATAAGCATTTTTGAATCGTCGAATGAACATATGAACAAAAAGCTACCACCAGTTCGGAAGGCAGTTCTGCTAAGAAAAGCCGGCAAGAAACTCAACAGTTGCTCTTTTCAAAATCAATGGTACAATCTATTACATTAGCTGGCTATCCTGCATTACATTCAATAGACATTAATTCCATACATGTTCATGCTCTAAATATTCTTGAACAGTGTAATAAGCTTTACTTGTTAGATTTTTTTTACCGATATTGTAGATTTTGGTAGTGGCAAACTAACAATTTAATAAGGTACTAAACATTTATAGCTAATTTATGAGGCTATCTTTTTTACCTACATACCTATGTCTAAGTTTATGGGAACCTGGGAAGTTAGTGTTAAGACACTCGGTTCCCATTAAAACACTTCAGTTCCCGAGTTTTTTTCTCCAGTAGGAATCGAACCCACAACCTGTCGTATTTCAGTCTCAGTCTCCGCTACGACGGACCTTGCCATGGTATTGTTTTTAGAAAATATGGTTAAAATGGAATCTCAAATAGAATTATAATGTTATTTTATATCGTAGGACTAGGCCGTGACCTTTAGTTAGATAAGAAAACCGGTATATGCTTAGAAAAAATACTTGACTTAAGGTCACCCCTGCAGGTAGATTGACTTCATAATAATCTATTACAACTTAGTAGACTATAAAGAAATATAATTTATAATATAAGTGTGCAAGTTAGTTTAGAATTATATAAAAAAAATAATTGTAAAGACAGTTATAGAGCAGAGAGAACCTATTGTCAAGACATTCCGTTCTCCACTTCCTGCTTCAATCGTGATATCACGTTTAGGGCGCAACTTAACACCGCGCGTCGTCGTATCAGACGGAGAAAGTGAAAATAATTTATTCTCCCGAGTGACAGTAAGTAAATTTTGTTTTATTTCTGTAGAATTGATATTTATTTTGGTACAAACAACAAAAAACTACATTCGACTAATATATTCTTTTTAAGGCCGTGACTTCGATTGTCCTCTATAAAAAAAGAGTGATTTGTCACTATATCATCTGTGTTTGTCGAACGGAAGTGCGTGCGGCAAACCATTTATTTCTATAACAACTCGAGCCCGCCCCTTATTCACACAAAACAATATGTACCCTGGCTAATTGCCTAACGCCCTAACACGGCAGTAGGGCACCGCCCTACAACCATAAATTGCGTAACTTTCATTATTTTTTTAAATAATAGCTAAACTATTATCTTATAATAATATTCGTATGTTGTTTTAGTAAAAAAGGTATTTAATAATTATCTTCTTTTTGTTAAATATCTTATTTCTATTTGTTTATTTAGTAGGTATTTGCGGCAACAGTTTTTCGTCAGTAAATGTTTTTTTACTATAGTTATTTAAATATTATTTATTACTGGAGAGAATTCTTAATTAAATAGGTGATATAACAACAAAAAATAATAACGATACTAAAAATTATAATGTAAATCTTTTCGCACACAGCAGGGATTACGTGTTGAGTGGCGGAACCCAACGCCGCGCCTCGCGAAGATCGAAACCACAACCTGTCGCGTTTATTATTTTTTCTACTTATTTCTTTTTCCACTTACCTATACAAATTGTAAAGACCATCAAGTTGAGATTTCTTCAAACGCGAATACAGGTGATTGATGTTGTGCAAGGTGTTGGTGCCTTTGCCGCTGTTCCTCCACTCTGGCTTGACGATATCTTGGAGACGCGCCATTTGTATGAGAAATCTTTGGTCTTCCTGTAATATGTAGAGAAGAGAATTTAATATACTGTTCTATTTATTGCTTGTGGCTTTACATGTAAGTTTTTTTTTCAGGTTCACGCTGTATCCCGCTTATAGCTGAGTAGGCAGTGGAAACCTAGTGTAAAAACACTACGTTCTCTACTTTCCGCAAAATTTGCCTAGTACCAGAGCGAAGAAATGAAAATATTAAATATTGAATTTCTAAAATTGGAAGTTAATTCAGATATTTATACTCTTCTCATAAAATCAATGTAACTTATATAAGAAACATATTTTGAATTTTGATGTATTACTTACATACAGTATTACTCGAAAGAAATTATTGGTTAGCAACAACGACAGAAATTACCAATAATTTAGGTATCTACACGTATAAAATTTTTAAAATCTATTAATTTATCATTATCGAAAACTTCAACAAACAATGATAAAAGTTATTGAAAATGTAAAGGACAATACAAACGAAAATGAGTGAAATTTAAGAATACATAAGAAAAGTATTTTCTTTTACTTTTTCTTAATTTAAATATTATAAAAATACTATACAAGCGACAAAATACACACCTATGTCCACTCACCATGTAAGTATTTGTCAATTATTACCAACTTATTTGGACATTAACGATCCAAAGACAGGTTAGAAGACAAACAAGCGACGGTCCTTGACATTTCTTGTATATACTCAACTAAACCAATAAGTTGTCTTCTTTAGAGGATATTGGTTATATTATTTACTTGTAATTTCTTGTAATATATGCTGTACGCACCTACTACTACATTTATAATTTTTTTTGAGCTTTCAAAGAGCCTAGAGATAAGACATTCCGTCTCCCACATTTCGTCAAATCCTGGAAGCATTGCGTGTTGAGTAGCAGAACTCAACGTGGAATATATAATATGAATAATTAATTCTATTACATAAGCTATTATTTTTTTTTAAATAATGAAAGGTATGTTAAATATATTTTTATTATTTTACCTTTATAAAAATATCAATGAAAATACTCGTATTGACATGTAAATAGAATAATTTATTAAATAGGCTATATTAGAACGAAACGTATTTCTCTCGTTATTTATAAGTTTTATTTGGAAAGAGATATCGACAATGCGGTCTTTGGAAATTTTGATAGATTCAAAGAAGTAATTTATTAGGGTATATATTATTCATATAGTATACGTAGGAAGTAGGTTAAATTTGCTATAGCTTGTATTCTAATAGTCCTAATGTCTGAAATTATTGATATTGTAAAATGAAAATAGTAATATTTTTTTATTAAATGCCTAAATTTATCATATTTATTATTAATCTTTTCTATTATAAATAAAGAAACTCCAATACAAAATGCAATATCATTTAAATAAACAAAATCTACAGCAACTCACAGTTTTAATTACTTTTTTTTTAATAATAAGCCACTCTCGTAATACCAAACGCTTAAGCTAAGAGCTCAGCTTTAGCGTAACACTAAGAACTTAAAAATTGGTTAAATTTTAAATACTTTATCCCATTTTATAATGATTGTATTAAATTTACATAATAATGGTTAAAGTGTTTAAATATTTAACAAGGAGACTGTCAACGCGGTAGGTTGTGGGTTCAATTTCCACTCGATTAAATTAAATATTTAATATTATTTTTTTCTTCGTTCTGGTTTTAGTGGTATCTGTATAAGGCAAAACGCGGCGTTAAGTTCAGCTATTCAACACGAAATACCCCCAGAAATCGGTTGAAAATGGTTCCCCATTGTTGATGTCTTATCAACTAGGTTCCCTCAGCATTCCTAGGTTACATAAATCTAATATTTCATAATATATTTGAATATAAAAATTAAGTTAATAGATATATGAATCGCTTACGTCCAAAGTTTCGAATTTTAGTATGACATCAAAGTTGAACTTGCAGGGCGTGCAGAAGTCGGTGTACGGCGTCCAGTGCATGTCCAGTGTGCGCTTTACTTTAGCCTCATCTAACACGTACGACACGAACTCTTCGAACACTGGGTACCTCTCCGTGGGTGCTGGTTTGGGTCCCGACTGAAACAATAGTGAGATGATTAAGCGACAAAGACATTTTTGAAGAAAAGGTTTGTATTTAAGTGGAGAGTTCATCCCATTCCACTCCAAGAAAAAAGCATAACGTCAGAATAATTTTAAACTAAAAATACAAACGAAGTAATATAATATCATTAGGTTCTCTCATCCTAGCTAAAAAAATACTGTATATTGAAAAATAAAAGAAGGTTAAGATTTTACTTTTTTAGCTTCACGTTGTATCCCGCACATAGCAGGATATGCAGAGGGAACATGGGAACCTCACCTGATCGAATACAGAGACATTGTGTCGTTACCAGAGTCATAAAATGAAAATATTAAATAGTTTCACTCTAGTGGAAATCGAACCCACTAACCATACAAAATCCATCACAACAATTAATAATTCCTCTATGACGTATTCTGTCAACATAGCAAATAGATCATTATCCCAATTTGCTCATTACATGACAAGAGAAACCTTAATTGGCATTGAATTGACAACCAATTGTCCGATGAAAAAATAAAACGTTTTTAAACAAGGAAAAATCACTTCTGGTTAGCAGTAAAAAATAACAGTATATATTGCAAAGGAATTTTTAAATGTCTTGCGAATACTAATGTGAGATACTGTAATGAATTATGTAAGAAGAATACAATATTTTATTAATTCGCTTGTATTTTTCGTCTTAAGCTTGATTTAAGGAAAACTTAGTTAAATTCTGTAAATTACTCTCTGTTCTCTTTTCTGCTGAGGTTTTTAGATGTAGGCTATTGTTGAGAAAACGGTGAAAACTTGAGTCACACTTTGATTATAAATATAATATTAGTTTTTCCAGCCAGCAGTGTTGGCAGAGGAAGCCTATTATTAAGATACTATACTCCCCACTTTCAGTCGAATTCTGGAGGCATTGTGTGTCGAAAAGCGGAACTCAACGCCACGCTTTGCCTCAACAAAGAGAAGAAATAAAATTATTAAATATTTAATTTCCTCGAGTGAAAATCGAACCCACAACCTGTTGCGTTCACACGCGTTACCACTGGCCTCATTACAATATCGTTAGTAATTAATAAGTAAATAATTATGTTTCAATTTCTGTTATATAATTTTTTACATTGTCATATCAGATTTGAACCCACACTCCCTATAACACCTCAACGATAAGTAAGATTTCAATTTACATATTTTTATACGCTTTGCCAAATGTACCGAAATTTCTTACTCAATAGGCTATGTTTGTATTTTTAGAATTGAATCTGCTACTATCTTGTATAATAAATTAATAAATAACGATTTAATTATCTATTGTACTACAAATTTATTACAAATTATTTTTGGGGCGTGTGTGGATGACTCATTTAATTTATATTCGTATATCTCAATTTAAACGTGGGTGGTGATAAGGTCATTGTTTTTCATTAATTTTGATTAATGTAGCTAATTAAAATTGATTAAAAAATGTATAATAATACGTTAAATTATATATTATAAGTTAGTAGGCGCATGGGATGGTTGTGGGTTCGATTCCCATTCGAGGAAATGAAACATTAAATATATTCATTTCTTCGCTTAGGCATCGAGGCAAAGTTCAGCGTTTAGTTCCGCCAATCAACACGGAATGCCTCCTGAATTCGGGGGAAAGTAGGGAGTTTTAACACTAGGCTCCCTCTGCCGACCCTGCTATATGTGGTATAAAGAGTGAAGCTTTGAAGATTTATTTGATTTATTTAAATAGTATATTAATGTTTACCTTTCTATATTTTTTAATAATTCTTCGTCCCATTTGATCATGGAAGGACTTTGGCCAAGCGTGCACTATTTTATCATTGTAAGCAGACGCTAGCCGCTCCAATGGATGACGCACTATCAGGAATGATATGGAATCGCCCTGAGCTTTCCTTATCATTTCCACGGTAGGTCTCGCATATTTCTTCCTGGCCAGTTCCAAAGGCACCTCCTTTGTCTTATCCAGGAATGCCGCTGTGTAGTTCGCCATGAGGTTGAAGTTATACATCCAGGATGTTGACGCAGCCTTGAAGATGTTGCACCTATTAATAAAAATTGGTTATTTTACTATTGCTTATATAACATAATTATTATTAAGACGATTTTTTTAGTAATTAATTATTAAAATAAAATATAAGTTTAAAATTGTTTTGTAAAACTTTGTTTTGATACTTATAAACAATTCTAAGAACAACATTGTAAATAAATGCTCATATTATTCGCTTAAATAACAATCTTTTACAACTATCTACTAAATAAAGTAATATGAGTTTGCCAAGTCAAGTTTTTAATATAAAACCCGTAGTCAGTAATGAAGTGTCAACTACTTGGGAAAATTCTCACCATATAACATGATACTGTCGGTTAATGAGGTACTCCCATGCATAAGCCTTGTGGCTCGTGCTGTCCAGGCCGAGCTTGGAGCATTCACTCCTCAGGTACTCTCTTCTACCGTCCATTCTGCTTCCAACTTCGAAGAATTTGTCGCGGGAGAGTAGTCCCTCGTCGTGGCTCCCGTTTTCAAATACATACTAAAACAAAGAAGTTATTGAATTTATTTTATGTTTATGTTCTGACTTTTGTTCAGTTATATTGTCAGGTATTTTTAAATGGAGGATTAGAAATAAGTATGTTTAGTTAAAATATTTAATTTTTTTCATTTATATTTATCTTTTTTATAGATTTTGGGTAGTTTGTTTACTAGCAAAACAATATTCAATTAATGCCACCATATTTATTTATATAGCAGACATCATAATTTTGACATTTTTATTTTAAAAAAAATTGTGCTCAACTGGCACTCTCGGAACGCCAGATTTAAAGAACCATACCATAAAAAAATATGGTTGCTTATATCGCAAAAAACGCGTATCTCGATACTATAAATAGGCTACTTCCGGTAGACCTAGAATTATGAAAATTGGCAGTTAGCATCTACGTGTAGTACTAGTCCAGTAAAAGATATAAAAACTATACATTTTTAGAAATTATGCTTGAATTTCAGAAAAAACTCGAGACCTCCAATTTTTGTACGAAACCCTCGGTGGGCGAGCCCGACTCGCGCTTGTCCGGTTTTATTATCTTTACCAGAACATACCACGAAGTTTTTACGAATGTCCGAATATTTGCATATTTTATGACATTTTAACAAGGCCAATTAAGTGAATAGGGTAAAAGACCTGAAGTTCGCGTGTTTCTTTTCATAAATATACCTAAATATCCGAAATTCGTTATGCGGTGTAATTAGAATTAATTATTTTACGGTCCAATTCACTATTCGCATTCGCATTGAAATATCTATTATAAAATAATACTTTCGTTATACGTTAACAAGCTATGCCTATAACATATTTATTTACGATAGGCCACTCATGGCGCAGCAGGACAAGTGTGAGTGAAAACGGGACTGGTTGTGGGTACGATTCCTATTCGAGCAAATGAAATATTTATTTAAGCTTATATTTTCATTTTTTCGCTCTGGTGTCGAGGCAAGGCGCGGCGTTGAGTTCCGCCGTTCAACACGCAATGCCTCCAGAATTCGGGAGCGGAGTGTCTTAACACTAGACTGCCTCTGCCAACACTGCTATAAGCGGGAAACAGTCTCTAAGACATGTGGAATTTATAGGTCGGTCTGACATAAAGATGAAAAATAATTATAGAAATCCTCTATTATTTTTTTAATAAATTTGGCAGTTATGTTCTGATATCATCATCTTCTTCCTAGCATTAATCCTGGCTGGCTGACCTAACCCTGGCTTTTACTAGAGTCTGCTCATAGAATATAATCCTGTATTGTAAATTGTAACTTTACAATAATAATGGGACTTTTTAAAATAAATTTTTAAACATAAAAATACACATACACATTGCGGTACGCCATCACGTTAACGACCGAACGAAATAAGAACGTCGTTTTACAGACACATGTGATTTGGTTGTTAAATTCGCATGCATGCGGTTACCTCATTATTCCAAATTATCGTCATATTTTATATTTAGATAGCTATAGAAAAAAATATACTTGTTATATACTATTAAGGTAACTTTCAAAGATCTTTGCAACTTTTACCTTAGGTACCCAGTAATTGCATCGTCTAGTGTTTATATGGTAAAAACACAAAGGGGTAGGGTTGGTAGGTAGCAACTGTTCTTGAGTCCTAGATTCCCTATTACTGATATATCCCGTAAAACACTAGGATTAAAAACCCGATTGCGGCTTCGCCCGCTGCATAATTATTTGTTTTCTCTACTGACGTTCTTTTTTCAGTTTAACAAAAGACATTATCAGTTTAAAAGATAATAGACTTAAAATGATCTGCCTAATTTCTGTGTGCGTGATACAGCGTGAAGCTAAGTGAAATTGACATGATAATTCCCACTTATCGATGTCCTTGTTAAATAATTTATTCAATTCAGCCTTTCTACACTCCCACACTCATCTGCATATATTTATACACACACACGCACACACTCATACGACATTTATAGCACACTTATGTAAATTACATAATTATAATTGGCCTAGTAGGTACGGGTTCTACCCTAATAATATACATTACTTGAATTACATTGTAACACGCAATAGTGGGTTAGGAATTTTAATGTTTTTTTTTTAGTTTCACGCTATATCCCGCACATAGCAGAGGAACGTGAGAACTTAGTGTTAAGACACTCCAGCCTCATTAAAATACTTTCGTATCCCATTTTCTGTTGAATTGTAAGGTCAGTGGTCGTGAATAGTAAATATTTCATTACGTCGATTGGGAATCGAATCCACAACTACCACAAATTAGATAAAACTGCATGTCAGCGGTAAAAGAAAGCTTCCATCGATTTTTATACAATTGTTTAAAAAAAAAGCTTATAAGTACTTTATATATAAAAAATAATATAATATAATATATTCTTTACATAGATTTTGTTTTATACATATTTCAATATTACTATTTAATTATACATTTATCTGTATGGCACGTAGCATAAATTTTAATAGAAACGTTATACTAGCGGAACTCCTACAGTCTAGTACTTTGGTTTGGATCGCGCTATGAATGATGATGTGAAGGAACAATGGTATGAACTATCGTTTGAATTTTATAGCTATAGATTAGAATAGAACCCCCACTTACTAAGCTATAATTTATATGAGTTTAGTGTAAGAGCTTATAAGTATAAGCTAATAAGGGACAGATGGCGTGCAAATTCAACCTTAAACCTTACTCAGCTTCACGTTGTATCCCGCACACAGCAGGGTAGGCAGAGGGAATCTAGTGTTAAGACACTCCGTTCCCCACTTTCTGCCGAATTCTGGAGGCATTGCGTGTTGAGGGGCAGAATTCAACGCCGTAACCTTATTTTTTACTATTATATTTTATTTTTTACTATTAAAATACTTATTTTATATAAAACGTTCCTCTATAGGTATGTGATATTATTCTCGTATATCTAAAGGATTATATATTGCAGAGTTGGTAAATCCGAGCTGGTAACTAGAGTTGATTGTAAAACAATATTGTTTGTGCGGAAACTGGAAGTCAAACTTTGACTGATGAAAGCTTTCAAATTTCCGTTGCTTAAATATATGTATGTATAAATATAAACAAATAACTAAAATAATAAATGAAATATTTATTTAAATGTATATTAAAAATTTTTCCCTCCGGTATAGAGGCAAAGCGCGACAGTTCCGCCATTTAACAAGCAAAAACTCCAGAATTCGGTGGAAAATGGGCAACGGAGTGACTTAACACTAGGTGCCCTCTGCGTACCTTCCTGTGTGCGGAAGAAAAAAAATAACATAATTAACAGGTAAAATATGATGTAATGTATAGAATATAGAATATAGATTACGGAAAATTACTGTAATCGTTTTCATTAACTGCGAACGCTTCACAAAGGGACTCACGGTCTCATTGTCTACTGACCCGAGAACCGTACGAGCTCCACCTATATGCATATAGGAATAGATGATATTTTCTATGGCATTAACGGTATGTTTCTAGCATAGTACAAGCTATCATAATAAAAACCGTCCAAGGCCCAAGGGTGTGACTATAACGCGACGGTTGTGAGTTCGATCCTCACTCGAGGAAATAAAATATTTGCTCAAATTTATATTTTCATTTCTTCGCTCTGGTGCTGAGGCAAGCGCGGCGTTGAGTTACGCCACTCAACACGTACTGCCTCCAGAATACAAGTTCAAAAGTAATAAAAAAAAGTAGCAAGCCACGGTCACAAGTTTTTGTCAAATTCTATAAAATTAGATAACATGATAAAAACATCTCTAAAAAAACAGCACAAAAAAGTGTCAAAAAATCCTTTGCATATCTATATAGGTATTAATTTGCAAACTCTAATATAATAAAACAAATTGCTAAAAGGAAAAATAACTTAAGCTATAAATAGTTTTCACATCATTATTTTGATTCTTCACATTTTAGAATTCTGGGAACTTTGTGTTAAGACACTCTGTGCCCATATAGACACTTCCTTCAATAGGAATCGAACCGACACCCTGTCACGCTGACAGTCACGCTTGCGCCCCTGCATACGACTGGCATTTCAAAACATATTATACGTATATTAATTCGAAATATCTAATAGAGAATTATTATAGAACCCAATAAGGCATGTAGTTTAACAAGTAAATATCTAATACCACCAGTTTATGGTAAATTAGATCTAGTAGAAGTGAACTTGGCATTGACTGGCAACGAGGTGAACGAGCCAGTTTTTCTTGAGGAAAGCTTACCTATACCCAGTGGCGGACTAAGGGGGGGGCGGCAGGGGCGGTCCGCCCCGGGCCTCGGGTCCTGGGGGGCCTCCAAATAGTGCAAATTCCCTTGATCAAATCCTAAATAAGCCTTTGAAAAAACGTATAGTATCTACTTAAGAGGAAGTTTGAGGTTGGAGGGGGCCTCCAACAAACAAATAAATACAAGGATTAGTGCAGCCTGTACCGGTAGTTTACATTATATTAATTAAAATTACTTTTATCTTTCTATTGTTCATTTAGTTTGCATGTGGTTCCAGTTTCGTAGTTTTTTACTTCAAGTTCTTAGGGCCTCCAGACCGATGTCATTTTATAAAAGTTTGCGTACTCAAAACCTGAAAATGGGGCCCTTCCAGAAGTAGCGCAAAATAAAGGTACATCTCTGTCTGGGAGGATGATTGAGCCATCAGATCGGTTTGAGTGCTTATAAGGGGTCTTAAAATAGTCCATAAATAATATATGTAAAATTATAGCGTACTTTTTTCAAAGTGGTTTTGGAAGTCAAATGGCAGTTGCTCCATTTAAAAAGCGCCATCTGCCTCTAATATGGAACGCAACAACGTGTCAAGTACGAACACTGCTTAAAACGCTAGTACCCAGACGGAAACTCCGCTTTGCAACGCTCCCTAACCGGACGATGCAGAGAACTCGCAGATGTACTTATAAGACTTCGGGTCCAGTATGCTTTCCTAAGGGTAATAAGACCCGCAATATCGGACGGCTTATATACACCGGGTCACCCTCGGGTAAAAACGGTCTGGCAGTAGTTCTTTCTGAAGAGCTTCAGAACTGGCTTCTTGAAACTGATGGTCGCTGCAATAGCTTCATGCGTGTAAGGGTGCTGATTGAAAGCAATACTACAAACTTAATCAATGCCTATGCGCCGCAGGCCGGCTGTAGCGTGTCGGAAAAAGAGTCATTCTGGGAGCAGTATGAAGAGGTTCTACTTGCTATACCGTCTACCGAAATGGTTTTAGTTGGGGGAGATTTGAACAGTAAGGTTGCTGAGCCGTATGAACGTGTTCACGGGGGTTTTAGATACGGTCTTCGTAATGTAGAGAGAGAAAATATTCTAAGAACTTATATTGCGTCTGATCTGGGCGTTGATATGTTTTTCCAAAAGAACCCTCAGCACCTTATTACGTATAAATTGGGTCCCACTCAACTCAAATTGACTACATATTGACCAGACGGTGTCATATGGGCAGAGTAACTAACTGTAAAGTAATTCCAGGCGAAAGCCTGACGGCCCAACATCGTCTTCTTCTGGACTTTAACGTCACCCCGAAGAAAAAAGTAGCCGAGAAACGTAAGCCTCGGGTCAAGTGGTGGTAGCCGAATGGACCGATGCAGACTGAAGAGGTGACGGCTGATATACAAGAGCATACCTGTTATTTTATACGGCAGTGAATGCTGGCCAGCACTATCTCGGCACATTCAGGAGTAGGTAGGTAGGTAGTCTTGGAGTCCGTGACGTAACGGATAAGCTCCAAGAGCATCGCCTGAGATGGTTTGGCCACGTAACGCGGATGCAAGTGCCATGCTATATCAGCCCCTGGAGTGAGACCTATCGAACGCCGAAGGAAGCGCTGGTTGGATGTTGTGATGCAGAGCATGAGAGTCAATGGACTCACTACCGACGCACTTAAGACCGTGCAAAATGGAGTAGGTTGAGTAGGAAGGCAGACCCTGAAAATAGCCGGGATTAATGCCCAGAAGAAAAAGAAGTATAGCGTATTTTGTCCCAATTTTAAACAACCTTTAGGCCGTCTGGCAAGAGGAAAGCCTACGTAAAGGGTTTGGTTATAATATATATATTTTTTACATTTTTCTCAAAAACATACTTAAATACGAGCGTTTTTACTTTAACATTGAGTTGAGGTGAGCGTGCCCCTTAAATTGGCGCTATCTTTGAAAGGGCCTTATTTTCAAGTTAGTAAGTACGCATAATGTAGTAATGTAGGACGACCTCCAGCTAGATGGGGTGACGATATTCGCAAAGTAGCGGACAGCGGCTGGATGCGAAGAGCTGAAGATCGAGCTCAGTGGCGTGCCATTGGAGAGGTCTATGTCCAGCAGTGGACGAGGACAGGCTGATGATGATGATGATGTAGTACGCATAAACTCTTACACACTTATTAGACTATTAATCTTCAAAATTTCAGCTTTACTAAAATAACGTAGGTCTGGGGGTCCTGGGATCTCAGTCTATTTTATTTTATACGCGGAACTAATATTACTATAGCGTGTGAACTAGCTCTTGATGATAAATTATTATCTATATTGAAACTTAGCTTATGCTTGAAGCTCTGGCTGTAGTACTAGATAATCTGGTAGAAATTTACAATGAATTTGAGAATGATCAGGTTTTACATCTAGAGCAGATGATCTGCCCCCACTTGTACCTATCTATCAAATGGTAGTAATAGAGAATATCAGTGCTCGTACCATTCTTATTTCGGTTTTGATTCAAATTCCTCTTTTCTTCCATACGTTATTTAGAAGGATCATAGCTTCTTTTGTTATCCCGTCGTCTTTTTCCTCTCTCTCTCGAGGACACGAGAATTTTTTAACTAAATCCTACTACATGTACTTTTGATATTTAGTATTTTATTTTTCTATGCTTATGCAAATCTAATTTAAAAGTTAATAAAAAGATGTAAAACAAATAAACACACACAAACTAATTTGTACATGAAAAAAAAAAGTGAAATGTAAAGCTTATGCGGGGGGGGGAGGGGGGTGTTTCTGGTCTGGGGGGGCCTCATTCGACTACACCGCCCCGGGCCTCCGACGGGGTTAGTCCGCCACTGCCTATACCTAAGACCTAAACGACTTCTTGTTTAGAACGACATACCAAATATGTATTTGCTGGTGCTAGATTAGAATTTTTACCTACGATTTACACCGCCACAAACATATACTTACGTTTAAATTATATATATTTAATATTATTGTGAAATATATATAATAAAAATCTATAAATAAATGGTATCTTATACAATCAACTTTCACATTGTATCCATTGGCAGTTTATTAATTATGAAAAATATACATTTTAAAAACATAAATGAAAATATAAAAATATATTTTTTACTTGGCGTGGCGAGCGGCTAAACGTGGCATGTAATGGGTTCGATTCCCGTTCCAGGAAATTAAATATTTATTGTTTTCGTTTCCTCGCTCTGACAACGAGGGAAGCGGCGTTGAGTTCCGTATGTTTATGACGCTTTTATTTGTGACAACTTACTAATATTTAGACCTTCGACTTAGCGTTTGTATTCCTTTAGTCTATAAGAACGATTTTATAAAAAAAAATATCTCATATAAGTATTAATGTAGGGCACATACTATCACTGCCAAGAAGTCAGTCATTATATTAATAAATAATTTTCACTTTATTAATTACCATACATTAAAATAAACTTTCACATTTATATAACAGTGTTGGGGTGGATGAATAAAAGATTTCATCCATTTCTAACTATCATTAGTTCTGAGAGAGAGACAGAGAGAGAGAGTCTAAATTGTAAATACGCTGAATCACAATAATATATCAGTGTAACGCGCTTTTGATTGATGAAAATGTCAGAAAGCCAGAAAAGTTGGCAAAATATTTATTACGAAAATAAAGCATGGAATAACTTAGCATATGTAGTTAGGAATTGTTATTTAATACAATTGTAGTAAGTTCGGGTAGTGTAGTAAGTTCGGGTTGTAGTAAGTTCACAGTCAGGGGTATCCATCTCAGCTTTTGGACCAAAAGTTGCGGTGTGGTACACGGGTACGCGACCCCGGCTTCCCGAGCTTCTACTGTCTTTTCTTCTCAAACTTCCAGGCAGTAGTATCCTATTCCCCTTTATATCCCTTCCCATTCTTACCATATTCCTTTCCATCCCATCCCTACTTTCCTTCTCTAGGTCCAAGAAAAGCAGTTCCCTCCTGCTAAATACAAAAGTCTGTTTCGGCGAGGATGGCAGCCCAACGCAGATAATGCAAAAGGGCCTGGCGGAGATGGCGATTCAGCAAGGCAAGGTGGATGGCCCAGGGCGACGGTAGAGGGCGCGTGCAGTTACCGTCGGTCAGACACTGCATCCAATCGTTCCTCTGATCGTAGCGGTACTCCGTTCCATTGGAAGAAGGAGCGGGCGGACGAGAGAGTGCGTCTGTGTTTGCGCACACACTTATGTACTATAACATATTCCCGCGCAGATGACACCTGGCAATAATTCGGACAGTGAGCAAAGTCCTACGGCGATGGAGACTGGTGGTGGGGTACTGATCTGGTGAGTTTGGTCCCTAGCTGGATCTCTGCACGTAGGCGGTTGAGCGGTGATGGTCGTTTCATGACTTGACTGAGACGGAAGTCTGGTTCGGCAGCTCGCCCATTGACAAAGCAGCCCTATTTAGGGATCGCACTGCTTTCCCCAATCCGGGGAGGGGCCTAGAAAAGGTGGCCTAAACAAAGTTCGTCTCACTTTTTCCCGGTCGGCTAACCGCGGTCGCCCGGTCACCATCTTAATGCGGTCGAAAGAAACACAATTATACGAAACCTTTTACTATAGCTGCTTGGAATGTGAGAACTTTGCTAGACAACGAGAACAACTTGTGTCCCGAGCGAAAAACAGCGCTCATTGCGCGTGAACTGTCCCGCTATAACATCGATATCGCTGCAATTAGTGAAACGCATCTAGCAGACAGTGGCGAGCTCTGTGAGAGACTCGGTGGGTTTACATACTACTGGATAGGTAAACCAGCAACAGAGCGATCCTCTAGTGGTGTAGGTTTTGCCATAAAAAATGAGATAGCTAGATCTCTAACTGAACCTCCAAAAGGCATCAGTGATAGAATCATGACTCTGAGACTCTACGTAAGACCTGGTAAATACCTGCATTTCATTAGCATTTACGCTCCTACCTGGCCATTGGCATCTTCTTGACTACATCATAGTTCGAAGGCGTGACCTGAAGGATGTACTTATCACAAGAGCGATGCGTGGTGCCCAGGGTTGGACAGATCACCGTCTCATTCGATCCAAAATGAGGCTTAACTACAAGCCTCCGCGCAGAGCAGAACATAAAACTCCAGCGAAACTAGCTTTTACAAAGTTAATAAACGACGAGGAAACTCGGCTCCTCCTTGACGCAGAATTTGATTATGCTATGTCCAGTGCTGATGGTGACTCAACCATTGATGTCAAATGGCGTTTGTACGCGGAGACCCTACATGAAGTATCACAGAGAGTTATTGGTAAATTGCAGAAGAAACACCAAGATTGGTTCGATAATTCTAATGAAGAGATACTAAAACTTGTTGAGAACTTCAGAACTACTTTGAGAAGCACTGTTGACTCTGGACAACGAAAATCTATGCAGCAGGAACTTAAAATAAAAGTGCGCCAATTAAAAGATAACTGGTGGATCAAAAAATCCGAAGAATTACAGTGGCTGGCAGATACCAACCATACTGCTAAATTCTTCGAGGGACTTAAAAGCGTTTTTGGACCTCGGACTAGGAAGACAGCCCCAGTATACTCGCGAGATAAGACCAAGAGGCTGACTGATCCCGCAGAAGTTCTCCTTCGTTGGGCTGAACATTTTGATGAAGTGCTCAATCCCGGTAGTCAAGGAGTGGATCTACAATATATCGATGCCCTTGAAAACCTGCCTGTCGCGTCTGAGTTGGATGAGCCACCGTCACTTGCAGAATTTGTTTCCGCTATAGATGGTTTGAAAGACAGCAAGTCACCAGGTGCAGATAGTCTTCCTTCAGAAGTTTTCAAATACGGAGGACCAAACATTAAATCTAGACTGTTTGCCCTAATTCAACAAATTTGGGCTGATGAGCTTGTTCCACAAAACTGGAAGGATGCTACTATTGTTAAGCTTTACAAAGGCAAAGGGGACCTCTCAGATTGCAGCTCATTTAGAGGAATCGCTTTGCTTTCAGTGGCTGGCAAGATCCTGGCGCATATCATCAACAAGCGCCTGTGTACGCTAGCTGAAAACTTCCTTCCCGACACCCAGTATGGTTTCAGGCCAAATCGAGGGACGGTTGATGCCATCTTTGTTGTCAAACAATTACAAGAAAAAAGCCTTGAGCAACACCGTGACCTCTACATGTGTTTTGTGGACCTGGAAAAGGCCTTTGATCGCGTACCAAGATCTGCCCTCTGGATAGTACTCGAGAAATATGGCTGTCCTGTGAAGTTCGTAAATTTAGTGCGTCAATTTCATGAAGGCATGATGGCCCGCGTACGCCACGGAAACGACTTTACAGAACAGTTTAAAGTAACAAGCGGAGTGAAACAAGGCTGTGTAATGGCTCCAACCTTATTTGTTATATACTTTGCTGCGGTTATGAAGGATGCCCTTAGGAACTGCAATGATGGTGTTTCGCTAAATGTTCGTATGGACAAGAATGTACTTGACCTTACCCGTTTCAGAGCAAAACGTAAAATCCAGCGGACATCTGTACTGGAAATTCTTTATGCAGACGATGTTTGCCTTATGGCTGACAGTATGGAGAATCTGCAAAGATACGTCGACAACCTAGACGACTCCTGTCGAAAATTCGGCCTTGTAATCAGCGCCTCAAAAACTCAGATTCTGAAACAGCCTGTAAGAGGTAAATCTGCTAGTGACACTGCTGTCTACTTGGGTGGGAAAAAACTAGTCGAAGTCAATACCTTCCGGTATTTAGGGAG
>JAEBDU010013512.1:551712-606629 GCA_016802625.1 Heliconius numata | reverse complement strand
AACTAATACATTTTATATACGACTCAGTTCCTCATAAAATAATAGCAACAACACCAGATTATGAATTAACAGCAAAAGTCAGTGAATTATCCAAGTACAATGAAAAGAAGTCTTTTACATTAAACTATTCGGACTGTGCATTGTCTGTCACAAATCAAATAAAAATTATACAAGAACATATAAACGAATGCTTAGTAAAAATAACAGCAGAAAGTTCTGGAAATGAACCTACTAAACAAGTTGATTTGCTAGCTCAAGGTGTACCAAAGTATCTGGAGTTCCGGAATAAGCTTCTGGATGAATCTATGAAAGGAATAAAGTGTTTGAATTTTGTATCACAAACGCTACCTGATACAGATTCTGATATAATGATTATTGATGATCAATAAGTGTATTATATTTTTTCTTCCTTTTTTTTATTTTATTTTAGTTACTTAAATGTTATTATAACTTAAATATTGTTTTTTTTCTTCACGCAATATTTCCTTTTTGCAGGATTCGCACACTCCTTATCTCACTTTCACTTTTAACCCAATTTTGAAAACATTGTGTGATGAGTGGCAGAGCTGCATGTCGCGCTTTGTCTTGTAACCAAAGCGAGAAAATAGTTAACTCCATCGAATGGATATCAAACCCACAATCGTCGTGTTTACAGAACAGACGCTGGATCGCAACTGTATATTTTACTCTATTTTACTTTACTATTTAATGTATTGTTAAAGTTTATAAGGAAGAAATACAAGGTAAATTTAAAAATATATAGATTTTATTACAAAGAATACAAAATTTCATGTGTATACTTTTATAAAAACTTAGAAGAATAGATATCCTTAAACCAATACTGCCTGTTAAACAGCAGAGAGCATTTGCAAAGTCTTTACAAACGTACAAAATAATTGTACTTAATTAGTTTGATTAAAATATAATTGTAATTTTTTTTAGTAGGACAGTATATTGTATAACGAATAATTTTATTTTGTAATTATTTTAAATAAGTAATTAATTATAAATAAACTCTTACAATATATTAAAAGTAAATAGTAGTAACATTTACAGATAATCTATAAAAATAAAATAACGTACATAACTATTTTAGTAACGTCTATAACAAGTGAAAACAAAACAGAAAAATAATTATAAATTATTGCAATACCCGATTTTCTCCTCTTATTAGCACCATTTGTCAGCTTTATCTTAAATTAAAGTAATTATATTACTATATTTTATTATTTTAGTAAAAAATATATATTTATAGTATGCGTCGCGTAATTCAAAATATCACGTTAGTTTTCTTTTTTGAATATTTATTAAAAAATACTAAAAATTTATTATAAAATATTTAATTTATAAACTTAATTATATACAATGTAGATATTGCAAAATTTGTTTTAAGACAACTCCGTGTATTTTTTTAAATTACCGATATAGACGCATATTAAACAAATATCTAACAATCCACAATAATTATTATTAGCTTATATAATTTTGTCAATAACGCACTTAAAATATACCCACAACCTATGAGCTTCATGTTGAGAATAAACAATCGACAACCTTAAAAATAAAAAAAGAAAGTTTGTATATGTATTTTAATATATAAAACATTATGAACTATTTTTTATAGTTTCCATGGTCCCTATGCAATCTGTATACAATGTATCTAATAATGTACAATGGATAGAAATTTCCTAAATATGTTAATTTGTTTTATTATTAAAATAAATGCTGTACATATAGCTTAATTATTAATATATATGTACACTATGTCCTATAACTAATTGTATATTACGTGACTGTAAACGCGATTGGATGTGGGTTCGATCTCCACTCGAGGAAATAAAATATTTATTTTCATTTCTTTGCTCTGATATCGAGACAAAGGGCAGCGTTGAGTTCCGCCACTCAACTCACAATGCCTCTAGAATTCAACGATGAATGGGGAACGGAAGTGTCGTAATGGGAACGGAGTGTCTCAACACTAGGTTGCCTCTGAAAAAAGAAAAAAAAATGACATCATAAATATTTAATATATTTATGATGTGATTTTTTTATTAGTAATTTAAAATTTTGATTGAATGTAACCAGCCTAGAATCCACGCATACTTTTTACCAAATGCAATTTTTTTCTAATTTAATTATTATATACACAAAGATTGCTTATTCTCAACATTTAATTTTAAATACAAACATGCTCTATTACAAAACGGAGAGGTTGTAAGCGTGCTTTAAGCACACCTCTCCGGAGCAACCCACACTGGTCAGGTACTAGGAAGCTTTGTGTTGCCGCCTGACTCTACGTATTAATTACAATACATATTTTAATAAATAACCTTAAATTATAATTTGAGCAAATATGCCGAATATTGTTTTTATTATATTATAATTTATCTATTTTTATTCTGTTATTGATAATGGAATATGCCTAATTCGTAATTGATATGATAAATCTTTTTTCATTTTAGTACTAAGTACTTATGCGTTTGATTTTTGTTTAATATAAACTTTCGAAAGCTTGCATGTATTGCACAGACTATTTTAAACTTATTCTAGATTTGATAGAAATTATGTTAGTATGAAAAAGAACATATTCCATTACCTTGACGAAGTCTTGATATAATTGGTTAAACCTATAATAATTTATTGCTTTTATAGCATTATACCTATTTCTATTATTGCATTGCACGTCCGGCCATTCTTCTAACTATATATACAAATACATGTTCAGAGGTATTTAATAATAATGTTATACAGGGTGGAAGAGGCAGCGGTCCTTTTACTGAAACTGCGTATAGGGTAAAATAATTCAAACCCAGAGCTAAAGAAATTAATCAAGGTACCTCAACAGTTTGGATGTAGGATTTTTTTTTCATTTCATCATTTTATCCATACCTGTATTTCGTGTGACGCACACATACGTGTGCGACGTTGTTTTGACAGGTAAGTGTGGGTGTGTGTGTTTATGTTTTTTTTACAAATTGTGTTTTATTTTAAAACGATAATTTTATTATTTATTTTGTTTAAAAAATTATTTTTTTTATTTTTGGGATTTTTTTTTCCGAATTATTTTAAATTTTTTTAGAGTAGTTAAAACTGTGATTTCATTTAAAATGGTGCTGACATATTCACCCCTGCATAAAATTATCTAATAATAATTAATTAATTACTTAAACAATTATATTGCACTCAGTTTATAATTGCACAATTCACTGGCTAACATTATCACTAATAGTTTTTATTTTTCTCATTCTATTAGAATATTTCGTATTTTCTTCACTCGGTGACATTTTTTCGCAATTTCCGAAATATACGGAATGAGTTTCTACACTTTCAGCACCAGATTCGCTTCTGGCTTCATCAGCAGAATCATCACTTTCGGTACAACTTGCTATTTTAGCGATTACTATTTTCCTTTGTACTTGTTTGGAACTGGTAGAGTCGCTGCTAAGATAACCTGAGTCCTCTACATTGAGACCTTTTTTTCGCCTAAATTTAGATCTATGTCCGTTTTCTATTTTTTGTGTTCGGACAAAAGTATTAGTGTTGATTTTACTTTGGGAACTCGCTGTACGTAGAGAACTTCTAGTGTTGTCAAATATGGTGTGGTCATTATGCGGTGTGGTTAAGTTTACATCTTCATATTCAGCATACTGACTTCGAGATGCTCTCATTGAATTTTTAGAAGCATAAACAGAACTGTTTGGTGAAAAATTTTCACTAGTTGTGCAGTCTTTCATTGTATTAGTTGTTAATACACTTGGGTCTAGATTTCTGTTTTGTAGATTGTAAGAATAATCTGCCCCCGCAATGTTAGATTGAACTCTTCTAGGAGGAATTGTAGGTTTTTCATATACAGGACTATCTTCTGTGGGTGGTAGTGGTGGAAGTATATCCGGTCTTGCTAAGTTTTTGAAGTGTTTTATCGTAGGTGGAGTAGACTGACGTTGTCTTTTAGAATGTCGTAGTTCTAGGGTTAAAATCCGACCTTCCTCTGATGACCAGTCACCGTTGTCGTCCCAAGTATCATCTGTAGTGTCATCTAAGGATTTTGTATCACTATAAACACTAGGTGACAACTTAGGACGATTTAAAAAATTTCGTGGATTCTCGTGGTCATTTCGTAAGCTATTAAATTTTGCAATGGATCCTTGTTTTTCATTAGTTTTTATAAAGGTACCACTACTCCGTAATTGTATTCGCTGACTACTTCTATGTTGGGATTTATCTATATTTTTTAAAAGATCTTTTCGACTGAAATTAATATTTTCTGCTATTTCTCTTTGCTTTGGATGCTTTCTATCTAAAGTATCAGGTTCAAAACCATCAGATTCGTGAATTTTTATATAATTTTCTGGTGGATCTTTCACCTCTATAGTTAAACAGCCTGGTTTTTCTTCTATTCTTTGTATATTTTTCGATAAACTTAATTTTCTACTTCCCATAGAGCACTCGGACCCACTCGGCGAGGTGGGTGTACTGTCAAAATTATAGCTATTATTTACATAAACTTCACTCACTAAACTGTAATTATTTTTAACACGATTTAGAGTCACACCTGTAGTTTGTTCGACCGGAGAGATTGGCTTTTTTAATTCTATAATTTCGTAGTGATTATCTTCTACACAAATATCGGCTTCTGGAGACGGAGTATTGCTGTTGCTACTGGAATTTGTTTTATAAATAGCATTTCTCATAGTAAGTTCTTCTTCTAGGGGCAAAGCATTACTAAGACTTGGGCTCGCTTGGGATGATGGGACATCAGGATAGTCAATCGGAGTAATCTTTCCCTTTTTATTTGAATTTCTTTCAAGACTATCAGTCTCATATTCGTTTCCAGAAGGACTATCTAAAATGTTTCGTGTAAAGGAATCTGCAATATTTTGTGATGCTGTGTTTTTAGAAAACCTTTCTTCATCAGAACTACTCATGTTATATGAAGATCGTGAAAAATGATCAAGAGCTATAGCTTCATTGACCATATCAGGTAAACCTGAATTGTTTTTAATTAGCGATTGTCTTTGTCGTTTCGTACTTTCATTATTATCTCTAAGACTTCCAGAACGACACTCTTTTAATCCTATAGGATTTATTTCATTTATTCTTGATATTGTTTCACAATGATTATTCTGATTTTCATCAGTATCAAAATTGGGCAAAGGTATATTATAGTTTCTAATTGAAGGCTCTGATCGAACTGACCTAGAGATAGATTTTTTATGATGTGAGAATTTTCCAGATAAATTCAAACTGTGATTAGTGCAGAAACTGTTATTTTTTTGTAATTTACCTTGATTTTCATTGCTTGGTAGCGAGAGCAATGAATTTGCTAGGGTGTTTTGAGCTTGATTTGTTGATTGATCACCGTATAGTGTTTGTGACTTAACGTTTGGTATATTTTCTAACCACTTCCTAATGCTATTTTGTTTTTCACCCTTATCTCCTAAGCAGTTGGAGCAAGTTGTAACATTGTATTTTACGAAATTTTGAATATCGTTATTGGCATTAGTCTTACATCCGGGACAACCTAAACAATTTGATTTCTTCCTACTATTTTCTCTTTTCAAGCTAATCACACTACCGCTGCGTTGGCTTCCTGCGTTATACAGGTCGATGCTATTTCCATTTGATGGATAGGTTTCTTCTTCAGGTATTTCATTTAATATTGGATGAAAACGCTTTGTAGCCATTTTTTGTTTGGCAATTGCTATCACTTCTCTTATTTTTGATAGAAACTCGATTGCGGCAGCAGGAGGATCCTGTAACACAATTAAATGACTTATACATTTATATTAAATCTTCAACAAATCCCTTTCTTCAATATTCGCTATTTTTTAAAGAAATCTTATTTACAGTGAAATTGTAAATTAACATTATATTTAATGAGAACGAAACTATGTTGGTTAATACAATGTATGTTTTTTTGTGATTTAGGTATTTGTTTACCAACCTTCACTAACAACAATATTTATTCAAAAAATACATCGTATAATACATTAAAATAATCGATAAAAACACGTACTGCCATTAAATGAGGTTCAAAGTAAGCCGGGTTGAAGTAGAGCTTGCGGCGCGTAGTTCCCACTGGTCTTGCGATTTCACGGTCGTCTATTGTCTCTACTATAGAGACGTGCTCGTCGGGTAAACGTTCGATTCCCGATTCGTCTCGATGATTCATTTCGTAACCATCACCTTGATGACGTATTTCTTTTGAATTCCTATGTATAACTGCTGATGTTATTTGATTCTGAAAATTTATAAGTCTTATTACATACGTCATAAAGTATAAATTTGTTTGAACTGATATGTGGTATTTGAACGATAACTGATAATAAAAAAATATAATACTAGCGGCCCGCCCGCGGCTTCGTCTCCGTGAACTACGTTATTATTAATTTCTGTCCATGAGTACCTACGTCCTATAAGTGACGTCCATGCAAAATTCGAGAATCCTAGCATTTGTAGTAACGAAGTTTCATACAAACTTTCAACCCCAAAAACAACCGCTTAGAAGTAGAATATTGCAAATTCCCGTCTTAGCGAGCACCTACGTCCTATAAATAACTCCTATGCAAAATTTGAGATTCCTAGCACATGTAGTTTCTGAGATTTCGTGATGGATGAAGGATATTTATTTTTTATACAGTCCGATAACAGGATGTTATGATAATAGTGAGATCTAGATAGGTTTCATTAGAAATTTGAGAAAACATTGAGAATTGAGTTACATTTATGTTATTTACCGAAACAAGAGAATGCCAAAATCAAATTTACTCAACTCACATTAAAATCATTATCCTCACTTTGCATACTACTGTCATTATAGTCTTCCAAATCTGATAAATCACTACAAAAACCTTTATTATCGTGAAACTGTCGTCCCACAGTCAATAATGGATTATTCTTTATAACACCGTCATCTGGGTTGGGTAGAGTTTGTAAACGTTCATTGTTAATTCGTATTATATCATGCTCAGTAATGGAAGTACCATCTGGTTTCTTTAAACCTTTTAGTTTTTTCAAGGCACTCTCTTCACATGCAGCTTTTCGACGTTTCTTTATGTGTAGATAGAGAAAAACAGACGCGACATATATGAGACCGAGAAGTAAGGAACTGATGCCAATTGCTACGTATTCTGAAACGGTGAGTCCGGATGTGCTGGAGGTTTCCGATGTCTGTGCGTTAGTCGCGAATTGAACTTCAGTAATATCTGGAATTATATATTAAATTATTATAATATCAATTAATGCATAGATATAAAATTGTGAATTTTCTATTATTATCTTGATACATCTCTTATATTAGCTAGGTATACACTTTTATAGTAAGAATATAATATTCAGAACCATCTTTTTTTAAAAGCCTCAATTAGTATTTTTTTTAAGTAAAAAATAACATTATATAAGCAAGGACTCACTATTGCCATGTTTAGGCGGCGTGCCCTGGACCCTGAAGGCGACACACGGTGTGAAGACACCTCGGAGGTCCAAAGGCGAGGTTGGCGTCGCTGCTATATCTCTACACAGCAACCGCACAACCATCACACGACCTGACATCCTCGCACGAACTTCGTCTTCACCACTCCACTGAAACGATAAAAATATACAGTTAATCAAACTCATCATCATTATCATCATCAGCCTATCCTCGTTCACTGCTGGACAAAGGCCTCTAATGGCATGCCACTGAGCTCGACCTTCAAGACTAACAACAATACAACTTAATGCGGGATACAACGTGAAGCAGATTCGATTTTACAAGAACGGGCACTTCTTTAATTTAAACAAAAGATGAGATTACGGAGAGTAAGGAGATTGTGGACACTAAAACACCAATTAATTTTTACCTGTAAGAATGTTCTGCCTTCATCCCGAAACAAAGTAAATGGCACGTCAGCGTCGAGCGTGTTCCGTAGATCTAAAAAACCTTTGCGAGTAAGAAACTGAGCGCCGGATACAGCGCATATGGGAGTTTTCACGTCTGTAAAATGTATGAAGGTATATTTATTAATAATATAGATTAATAACTAAATATTACATTTATTTTGATATTTAATAGTTTCATATTATTATTGATATTGATGAGGCCAGTCGTGGCGCAGAGGTACAAGTGTTTGACTGTAAACGCTACTGGTTGTGGGTTCGATCCCCAATCAAGGAAATTATGTATTTAATATTTTCATTTCTCTGGTGGCTGAATTCAGCTGAAAACGGGGAACGGCGTGTTTTGACACTACATACCCTCTGCAAACCCTGCTGTGTGCGGGATACAGCGTGAAGCTAAAAAACAAATACTATTAAATGTTAAATTAGGCAAAGCCCATCTGAAATTTAAAGCAAAAACAAACTCTAAAACCGTAGCAATATAACATACTCACTTTGAAATGTTATTTCTCGCGATGGATGAATTATTTGACCTTTTAACGGTAAATAGATAAATGGTATCCTCTGCACACCGCTGCCGGTACCGAATGTTGCCAAGGAACATTCTGTGAACAACACAAATTGATTGTAAAGCATTCACTATGAATAATCATGTTGATTTATGGTAGTTCCACTAAATCAATATGTCAAATTAACGAACATGATATCTAATATTGGTATCTGTTTTTGTAAATACCTAAATGAAATGAATAAGAATTATTGTGGCCAGTATTTTTATGTGGTCATCCGTGGTGCAGGTGCCCGAAAGTGTGTAAAAGCGACGGATTGTAGGTTCGATTCCCACTTGAAGAAATGAAATATTAAATATTTTTATTTTTTTTGCTCTGGTGTCGTTCCGCCACTGAACACGCAATGCCTCCAGAATTGGGTGGAAAGTGGGGAATGGAGTGTGTTAACGCAATGTTCCCTCTGCCTACCCTTCAGGATACAGCGTGCAGGATACAGCGTGAAGCTGGTAATAAAAATAGTTGAAATGTAATGTTTCACTGCATAATATTCGAATAAGGTATAATAAAAAAATAATATTCATTTTCTAATCCACATATATGAAAGGCGAAAAGTTAACAATTTAATGCAAAGTTCATCCAAATTTATGTCTAATATGGACATAGAGGATCTCTTTAATGATTTTTTAATGATAAGGATATTCCTTATCATTAGAGAACCTCTTTCTAGGCTTTAAATATTGATAAGAGCGTCAGTTATCTTGTAAATCCGATTCCGTGAAATAAAACATAGTATTAAATTGAAATCAACATTGTTTACTATTCATATAAATAGAAAATCTACAAGAGTACCCAAGTTATACTGTATTTATCCTTCGAGCTGGAGCATCGGCCATTTCTTATTGCGTTCAAAATCGATTTCAACAAACCATACACTGTAACTATCGATAGCTTAAAAGCTTATATTTAAATTAGAAATTACATTAGTGCTTATACTGCAATCAATGTAAATAGACCCAGTGAGAGTTGTTGTAAATTCTTATTTAATATTTATAAATAAAAAAAAGATTGTAGTATTGTATATGTACGTAGAAGATTAAATATTTCAGCTTCAGAACCTAGTGTTAAGACACTCCGGCCCCCATTTCTCGCCGAATTTTTGGAGGCATTGATAATATCAAAATAAATGTTAAAAATTTATCATAACTTAAAACAGAGCTTTTTTCATCGAAAATCTTCCTAAAGTTTATATAGTAAAATGTATATGAAGTGATTGTAATTCGTAATGGTTTATTTAAATAGTACTAGTAAGTTTTATTTTAATTTTTTTATTCTTTTTTTCGGCTTCGCGTTTTGTCTCGCATAAAGCGGTAGACAGAGAAATAATGTCGAGACACTCTTGTCTCCGCTTGTCGAACGAATTAAAGATATTGTGTTTTGAGTGACGGAATGCAAATCTGTAGATGCATTTCTAACGTTCGTTTTACCAAAGTGGATTAATGAAAATAATTCTTTGCCCTGAACGAGGTCTGAATCTACAACTATCGCATTTATAGACACACTGCTAGTACTGAACCACGATGGATTATTTTTTACAGTTATCAATATTGACTAAAGATATTCAAAAATATACATTTTTTATTTTCTATTTTAACAGTGCTTTTTTGTTATTGACTTTTTAATAAGTAGTGTTAGATATGTGACTGTGGACTAGAAACAAGAATGTTATAAGTTCTACTTGAAATACAAATCTACATAATATGTAAAATGCGATAGTGTGTGACTTGCGTTATTGAAATACAAAATAATTTAGCACTAGAAATTGAAATAATAAAAAAAATAATTAAATCAGCTTCACGCTGTATCCCGCACACAGCTGGTGATTGAGTAGGACCAGGGAAAATAGTGTTAATATACTTCTGTTCTCTTTCCTGTTTTTTCTGGAATTCTGGAGGGATTCCAAGCTTTCCCTCGTTACCAGAGCGAAGAAATGAAATTATAAAATAACTAGTGGATCCGAGCGCGGCTACGCCCGCTTGAACTATACGAATATTTATTAAATATATTTATGACATTATTTTCAGTTTTCAATAGAGAGATACGTTAAGGAAGCTCATTTTGGGTGACGTTTTCTAACAACAAACTTTGCAAATCGTTGCTTAGCAACGGCGGTTGTTATAACATGGCGGAATAAATTGCATGTCAAATTAATAAATATTTTAATATATTGATATATATCTAAAATATTACAAATATGAGAAAAAAAGTGTCCTATGTTCATCCCGAGACCCTCAAGTATGTCTATATGAGTATTTTATCACAATTAAATTAGCGGTTTGGCCCTGATTGCGTAAAAGACAGACAGACAAACAGACAGAGTTACTTTCGAATTTATAATATAGGTATGGATTACATTTTTCGACAATTCAACAATATTTATATAATTATTTACGGAACCTCTTTTGCAAATCAGCTTCTAAAATGATATGCAAAACTACCGCGATGCCAACGCAGTTTTTTATGTGACAGGTTTACTTTAATACATCTCTACAAGATCTTTGTAAATATTACAAATCGGTATGTGCAAGTTTTTATTTATGCTAATGAGGTACAATTCATAGTTAAAATTTAATAAATATTATAAATATTAATTTAAATATTATCTACTATTTCAACAAACCATTTTGGATTCATTAATATATTTAATGTGCATTTCTTATATTATTAATTTATTATATATTTAATATTTTTTTGGGTTCTTTAAAATGTTATAAAACTGTTTTAGTTCCAGACTTTGTCACAATTTTGTTTATCTCCACAGTGACTTAACGGCTTAAATAACATTTTGACATAGTGGCAGGGGCACAAGGGTGTGACTGTATTGGAATGGTTGTGGGTTCGATGCCCACTCGTGGCGAATGAATTATTATTTAATAATATTTAGTTTTATTCGCTCTGGTGGTAAAAAGGTTTAAGGAGAATGGAGTGTTTTAGCATTAGGAAAGAAGAAATTCTTTCTACCCTATAGCCACCCAGCTGTGATGTCTGATTATTATTGATTATAATATTATATACAAACAATTATACTTGAAAATGTAATTTAAAAGCAATTGACGTTTGTGTTTTTACTTTAAAATAAAAAAGTGTTTAACCTTAATTCAGTTAAAAGGCTAAATAAATATAAACATGATAAAGGTGTACCAATCTGCAGTCTGTATCTAACGTATTAGTTATCAACCAAATGTTGTTCTATTATGATATCTAAAAATTTAAATAACCACTTTTTGTCTTTATAAAATATTAATAAAATAAAGAAAAGATCGTTAATTGTCAAATCTTTTAACAGATTTCTCGCAAAAAAACTTAGTAGCTAATACATATTCCATTTATTTTCCAAAAAAGACTGTATTTTTTTTAAATTGTGTTTTCGAAAATTTTAAAATACTTTGCATTTTAATTAATTATGAATATGAGATGCAGAATGCTTTACATAAAAAACACATATACAAATAACAAATTTCTTATGCTCGTAAAAAGTTTGAGAAACAAATACAGTCTAGATTTTCCAAAATTATAATATATACTGTTTAATGACTAATATACTTCATTAATAATCCATGCTACTTTATTTGGATATGTTAATCATCATAGCTTTATAATACATATAATATAAGAGCAATATATTTGCAAATTATTTACCTATTTTATGTCTCTCGGTGAGGTAGGTAGAACTAAGTAAAGTAAGAGGTTCCTATATCATTCTTAAATTACAATTAGTCAATTATTATATTTAGTATTAAAATAAAAATTATTTACATATTTTCAATATTTGTATTTCTATATGGAATAATTTTATTTTCCAATAATTTATAACTAGTCCTTACTAAATTAATAAATATGAACAAGAATGCTTATAATCGAGGCATTTGAACCCATAACAATCCCATGGAATCACAAAACTATACCAATGGCGTCAATAATGTTTAAATTACTAAAGCTTACCTGGCAAATCATCAACGCACAGTTCACGATCCTCTCTAAAGAGGGGCGCGCGTTGCGGGCATGCGCACGCGCACCCAACATCGCCGGCCGCGCCCGCGCCGTGCTCGGCACATCGCGACGCACCGCATTCACCACCTTGCATTAACATATATAATTCAAATGAAATCAGCTTCACGCTGTATCACGCACACAGCAGGGTAGGCAGACGGAGAGAGAGGAGAGGGGAGGATTTACGTTTATATTTCCACTTCTTCGCTCTGGTGTTGAGGCAAAACACGGCGTTTAGTTCTGCCACTCAACACGCAATGCCTCTAGAATTCGGCAGAAAGTGGCGAACGGAATGTCTTAACAGTAGGTCCCCTCTGCCTTCCCTGCTGCGTGCGGGATACAGCGTGAAGCTGATTTATTTTTATTTTATTTATATTAAGTTTCTACTATAACAAAACAAACTTTCTCTGAACGACTTCAGCCTAGTTTAACCAATTGCTTACTGTTTGTTTGAATATAATAATAATTTTGTATGATAATTAATGAAAATTACCAAGTAAAGTGAAAACGTCGCCGGTGTCTCGTCTCGTCAGGTCGCCGAGGCTGGCGGCGGTCGCGGCTGTCACCAGCAGCAGCAGCGCCGCCATGCTAGCCGCCACCGTCACACTCGCTGCCTCGCCACATCCTCAACATCTGGATGAAATATTAAATATTAAAATTATTAATAAATATAATTAAATAGTTAGTAGTAACTAATAAGATAAATAGAGTTGAACTGTAAACGGAATGATAGTGGGTTCGATTTTAAATTGGGTGAATGAATTATTTACATATCTTCAACCTGATAAGAAAACAAAAACGCAGCGTTGAGTTCCGTCATTCATCACTCAATGTATCGACTTGATTTTGGCTGGACTTTAAAGTCTGAAAGATTGAAAAATGTGAAGTAAAAAAATTAATTAGTCTAATTTATAGTTATTTTAAGGCAATGTAATGGAAATAAAATTATATTTAGATCTTCCAATAGAAATCACGCATAACATATATGCATAAACTTTTGGTAACATACCACCACCATCGACAACGGCTTCTCCATTATTCAAAACAATTCACAACAAAATAATTCAACTATTATTATGTAAACTTAAAACAGAAATAATAAAATTGCTCTACTTTGACATATGAATGTAAAGATAATACGACAAGCGGAGACGCCTCGAGACGATCCCGATAGAATATAATATCGCAGTGAAAGCTCGCACGCTATTGCAAAAATACATTGTCTGGGTTCGATTTCACTTAGTTCTCATTATTAGTTGGAGATAACCTTAGAAAATTGATGAGAAAATATGGGAGGTTGTTTTTCTTCTATACTGTGTCAATGTGTGAGCGCCCATGTTATGAGGTTTTTACTACTGTTGATTATAAGATAAAGAGCCCTTTTCTATAATTTAGGAAGAAAGGAAATGATTTTTAAAATTTTTCTCTTCAAATAATAATAAAATTAATATGAAATATTTCATTTACCCGATTGGTTATCGAACTCACAACCAGTCGCGTACAGTCACACACATTTTCTCCTGCTCTACGACTAGCATCGACTATTAGTCGATGTAGAATTTTTACAGTACAGTTTATATAGAAATCTATATTTAATATGCTTCAGAGAGGAGAGACAAACGCAAGGCTGGTTAGCCACCTGGCTTAATATTTAGTACTCTTAAAAAACCACAAAATCTCACAATAATGACTGGACATAATATTAAAGATGTATTAAATTAGCAAATAGAAATATCTCCGGTTTCACACAATAAAATCTTTAAAATATATAGAACTTGACGTGCCTTACATCAGTCAGGCCGACTGCTTGACTGCAGAATAGCTCAGGAAATCATATACCTACCTAGTTCATAGCAACAGGTAAAATTTTACCTTTCGTTCGTAAATCAGAAGCACAATACAATTCTATTACCGTAACAGTTCCTTCAGTATTAATTCTAGGGTTCTGAAACGGCACTTTAAGATGTGCAGCATCCAAAGTAGGTACCTAGGATTCTAAATTCTCAACAATTTATGCCACAAACGGCCACTTCTCGTATAAGAATACGTAGCTCCGGCCAAAGCTTAAATGAAAATCACGCTAGCCTTTGTTTTGCCCCCACCTAAATATATTATATGTGATTTACTTAAACAATAGCTTGTGTTTGTGCGTCTTCTCCATGGAACTACCACGTGGGATGAACGGTTTTAAAAGTTTGTTATTATTGTAATACTTTTTTTATCTTAATATGTATATGTAAATAGTAAATAATAATGCTAGAGTAACTTAGACCCTAATTCAATTTTAAAATTCAGAGGCCATTCGTGGCGCAGGAACACAATCGTGTGACTGAGGATCGGACGTGTCTTAATGGGAACGGAGTGTTTTAACACTAGGTTCCCAACTTCCCTTTGCCTACCCTGCTATAGGCGGAATACAATACAGCATAAAGCTAAAAAAATATATAAATACATTTCAATACATTTAAATTTGAATAAAGACCGAAGAGAAAATTTCAATTGCAAACATTTGTAATACATTACGATTTATCAAAATAGCACGTTTATACCGAGCCCGTTGATTCTCGTTGAATGATAGGCTGCATCGTTAGCGACGGCTGGGGGGTCCGGCCACCGCTGTGTCAGTTTGTCCGCGTCACTATACCGTGAAAACATTGTCACTTCAATAATATTTTAAACCGCCTGTCCCCAATTTTAGTGCTATGTTTGCTCGTCCGAGTAAACACTACCAAAAACCTTGTCGTACACGGAAACGGATTTACGTAGAGTCAACACACTAGTGGACGCGTGCCACGTGTATAGCTCAGCTACTCAAACAAGCTGAGACAATATTTATTGCACGTACAATTAGCTATCACCAATATTGATAATCGAATTATAATTTATGTTCACGTTTTTGTTATTTAATTTTTTTATTTATATTTAATTTTTTTTTATAGTTTTAACATATTCTTGCGGTGAGTTTCTAACTTAGCATGTTTTTGTAATATTATATCTAACTCATAGCAGAGTAGATAGAAGAAACATGGGAATCTAGTGTTCCCAAAACACTCTATGCCCATTAAGATACTTCCGATCCTCACTTTCGGCTGAACTCACCTGGGGAACGGAGTGTTTTAATAATAGGTTCCCTCTGCCTACCTAGCAGTGTGTGGCTGGAATTATAGTCAACACTTCGTACAATATTACACAAAATATATATAATATCTCATAGTAATTACTCCAAGTGGCACACAAATGTAGTTCAAAACTAACTTCTAATTCCATAGCTGAGCCTACCATTAACAGCAGAAACTCCAGGAAACCACCGCCATGTGCTACCCAGCACCAACCACTCAATACTAGTATTGATGTCAATGATTATAATTGTATTTGCTACCGTTCCAACTGCTAGTACTGTACGGAAATGACTCTTACATAGTTATAGAATGTTCTAGACTTATAGTTATAGAATACTAGCGGCCCGCCCGCGGCTTCGCCTGCGTGAACTACGTTATTATTAATTAGCGAGCACCTACGTCCTATAAGTAACTCCTATGCAAAATTTGAGATTCCTAGCACATGTAGTTTCTGAGATTTCGTGATGAGTGAGTGACCTTTCAATTTTATATATATAGATAGATTCTAGACTTGAAAGATGACAACGATCTCTGGTGGTAGGTCTATGCTCTACATGAAGCGTGTTATACTTAACAGGCAATTATAATAATAAGAACTGCCCGCTTATCTCGTAACAGATTTTAAAAACACTTATTAGTTTGCTGTAAGCTAACATATTTAAAACGAGAAATAATTTCTATACCTATATATGACATTTATCTAGTGACTAATATTACAATAATTAGGTTTAAATAGTAAATACTATAGTAGTAAAATATTTCAGATTTAGTTCTAGATATTTACCTAAACATCAACCCTAAGCTTTATATAGAATTTTACAAGATTCTATATAAAAGTACCTAGAAATTTTTAGGGTTAATAAATAAACGAAATTCACGACTTTTTAATGATCTCCATGCAAGTAAAAGTGAAGAATAAACCATCTTAATTTAACTTGCCCTCCATTGTTAGTTTTCAAGGCTTCTTTACGACGCAGTAAAATATAAATCTACATACACATATTTATACTTATATACCTATATAAAATATTTTCGTTAATTTTTACGATCTTCACAAACTTGCCTAGTTTATATGGGATATTCTAAAAATATTTAAATTATCTACATTTTTTTAAATTTATTTCCATTGAACAATTTAGTACAAAAATATTAATATATGCACATAACATCTAAAAATCCAAAAAAGTTTTTCGACTATTTTAAAAATTGTCTTACATTACACAATTTTAATTTACAGGAAAGTTAAATATTAAAGAAATAAATAAATAAAAAAGTTCATAAAATATTTTTTTATAATAATCAAAATTTACTGAACCTAAATCTATTATCACTAATTATATAAAAAATTATATGTAGACCAAATAACAAGCACAATATCGATCCATTTCGCTCTTTAAAACTAAATTAGAAAAACACAACTGACCTACTTTAATTTTCTAATTTCCTCAAACTATTATTAGAGTAAGCTAATAAAATTATATTTTCAATACTAATAAACCTCCAAGATTTCCACATAGAACACATTTTAGCCATTTTGCCGCTTCATCATATGTTTAGAGCGCCATAGAGTGGTATTATGGACTAATTTAGTCCAACAATTTATGGAAATTCATTTAAAATTACCGTGGCTCCAAGCAACGTTGACTGAGACCAGTGCTGGTAGACTGGTTAATTGTTAACTATTATTTACATCTAATGCGACTTCTTCGTATTTATGATGATTAATGATTAGTAGGTTAAGGATTTCTAGTTCAGTTCAGATGTTGTTCCGGATGCCTCGGGTTAGATAATGACGAGTCATTATGAAAGAGCCACATATTTATGCAGATTCTTCTAAGATAGAACTGTCTCTTGTAGATTAGTAAGGCTGTTCAATTGCAAATTTTATTGTCGTGTAAATTATACTCGTATATCTCCTTAAACTAGCTGTATTTATCAGCTGAAGATTTTTAGTGAAGGTGTCCCAAGCTGGATAGTATCCTTTGGGTTCTCCCTTCCTTCAATACTAATATCAGCTTCGTACCTCCACGCAATCTCTAGATCTTGACAAACGAATAGACGGACAACAAAGTCCTATAAAAGTTCCGTTTTTACCTTTTGAGGTACGGAGCCCTAAAAATTATTAATAATGTGTAAAAGAATCTGAATAAGGAAGAATCTTTCATTATTATTAATAGTATTTAGTGCAAGAGTATCTTTAATTAATTATAAATGTACTTATGTTTGGCAGAACTCAGCTAAATGTAATAATTATTAATTAATAATCACGATTATCATTCATTTTATAGAGATAGATCGCCTTAAGCGCATAAACTTCCATAATGCACGTTAATGGATGGGGGGTTTTAGAAATATAAAGTAAATACATTAAAATTTATTGTTTTATATTATTAATATTGTCAGCTTCAAGTTGTATCCCGCATATAGCAGTGTAGGCAGATACAAAACAAAATATAAAGAAAGCGCGGCGTTGACTTCCGCCACTGAATCCGCAATGCCTCGTAAATTCAGCGGAAAGTGTGGAACGCAGTGTTAATATTAGGTTTCCTCTGCCTACCTTGCTGTGTGCGGGATACAGCGTGAAGGTGAAAAAAAATCTCAGTTTAATTATAAGGACGCAATATTTAACTATGACATTAATGATTATAAATTTTACTTATAAACGGCTTCTATTACATTAATCCAGAAATGGTATATTTTATTAATAAATTACAAACAAAGTATTTTATGAAGTAAAGTGCAGGAAGACCATATTGGCCTGCACCAGAAGGTACATAATTTACTGAGTAGGAGGCTATTAATATTATTAGGGGTCCGTACCTCAAAAGGTAAAAATAGAACTCTTATAGGAAAAATTTTATTACCCGTCTGTGAACACCATTTATATTGAAATCGCGTGGAAGTATCAAGCTGAAATTAATATTAAAAATTTTGATCTATGTTCTTTACACACAGAATATATCATAAGCTTAATCGCAGGGACATTAATGGAGCACAGGCTTTACTTAGTTCGCATAGGTCGAGTAAAACTGTACTAAAATCATATCACACACAAGCTTTAAAAAGCGAAACCCAATACCTCTTTATTATTATAAAATTATATGCCTTCAACAATATAACATTAAATCAAATAATAAATTGAAAATTTTGATAAATTAATATTATAAGTATAATCGAATTTGGTGTTTAGAATATACTAGGGACCCAAAAGCAGCTTCGCCTGCTTAAGCTTTTTATATATTATGTTCAAATTATACAATATCTTTCTAAAAATCGTAGCCTATACATTATTCTGATGTATAACCAACATTACTTTACAGTTTCTTCTAAATCTGTTCAGTAGTTTTTGCGTGAAAGACGAACAAATATCCATCCTCACAAAATTTTCACATCTATAATATTAATAGAATTACGTGTACAGTTAATTCGGTTCCACACAATTAAATGGATATTCAAATACATCCCATACATAACTAAAGACATCCTGGAGAGCAACGCTTGTATTAGTACTTAAGGTCGGCGCGACTGAGGTGAACAAATAACAAATATGTTCTGTTAGCTGTTGCTACGCTGGCTATGGACAACTGGTTTTATAGAAGTCACGGTGAATTCTTTCTGTTTATACTTATTATAGGTTTTATGTGATTTTATTTTATTAAAATATCTATTTCTAAGTTTATGAATTAATAATTATAAAGCTAAGTACTATATTAATAATTTGGTTCGTTTAGTTACATTATATCAGTGTTATACTTTACATCTTAGTAATTATTGTTATTTCTCATAGAGACATGAGAACCTAATATATCGTATTTAGGTATTCTTTTTTTCAAAATCCCTTCTTAGTGGATGTCCAGATTACGAAAGTAAACTTTTGTTTTTAAAACAAATTTAACGTTTCTACGCACAGCGGTTACGGCTGTGCGTGCGTCTTACCTCAGTCAGTGAGGACAAGTCCTTTTATATATATAGATTATGCATTGCTATAAACAAACTGTTTCAGGATGGCTAGTTTTTTGGGACGTTTCGATTTAATACATATTTTTATTATATTTGAATTATATATAGAAGGGGCTGCAGTGGCAAGAGTGTATGACTGTATACACGACAATGGGGTCGACTGTGGGTTTGATTTTCGGTGAAGGAAATGAACCAATTAATATTTATATTTCGCGGCGCGGCATTGAGTTTCGCTACTCAGCATGCAATGTCTCAAAAATTCGGCGGAAAGTGGAGAAAGGAGTGTCTTAGCACTAGTTCCCTCTGCTTAAAAAAAGAAACATCACATCAAATAAAGTACATTTAAAACAATATCGGTTCTAGTTTTTTCTACTTCACCTATAACTTAAAAATCCACAATTATAAAAAGTTGATATGGCATAGCAATTTCAGATCATATATAATAATACTATAATAAAAAGACTTGTCCTCACTGACTGAGGTAAGACGCACGCACAGCCGTAACCGTTGATAGTAGAAACGTGAAATTTGGACAGATGTTTACTTTCGTAATCTGGACATCCACTAAGAAGGGATTTTGAAAAATTTTAACCCTAAAGGGGTGAAATAGGGGTTGAAAGTTTGTATGGAAAAATCTTTAAAATGCCACCGATTATGATAAAATGTAAAATTTAGATTCTTAAAAATATTTCATTGAACACATGTTTCGTGGTTTATTAGAATTCACCCCTAAATAAGTAAGCGAAGCTGCGTGCGTCCGCTAGTAATACTATAATATAGAATCGTAAAGTTTATCGACATTATAATGAAATTGGGAGCGTTCGGTCGATGATCGCAGGTTTAAATACCACGGCGGGCACACTTAGAGATACTTAAGGCATTCGTTAAAAAAAATTAAGTGTCACATTCGCACATGTGTGTAAAAAAAGATATCTAATTGTCAAAATTTCACGACGCCGTTACAATAAGTTTTGGCTAAAATTTCCAATATATTTCAACATATTCAGTTTCAATGGCAACTTTGCGTATTTACTCGTTTAAAATAAGGGCTCTGGCCTCCCAGAAGGCTTACATTAAAAATATTTAATATTTTTTGTCGTTTTCTAAATGTTGGTAGTGCTTTTAATGCATTCAGGATAAGGTTTATTCCTTTTTAAAAAAAATATACGAGTGTCTGTCTGTTAGATGTCTAGTACTGCTTCACTATATTAAATTAAATTTTACTATAGTTTATTGTATGCTGATGCAAAAGGCTAATAATTATTATATTTTACTTTTAAAGGTTGCTTTGAAGCTATTTGTGGCATAGGGGCACAAGCGTGTTGTGGGTTCGATCCCCACTTGGGGATATAAAATATTAAATTCCTAGAGAATTCGGCGAAAATTGGGGAACAGTGTCTTAACACTGTGCTCCCTCTGCCTACCCTACAAAATGCGGAATACAGCATAAAGCTAAATATATAGATAATCTATATATATAAAAGGACTTGTCCTCACTGACTGAGGTAAGACGCACGCACAGCCGTAACCGCTGATGATAGAACCGTGGAATTTGGTCAGATGTTTACTTTCGTAATCTGGACATCCACTAAGAAGGGATTTTGAAAAATTTTAACCCTAAAGGGGTGAAATAGGGGTTGAAAGTTAGTATGGAAAAAAAATTAAATCGGCACCGATTCTTATAAAATTTGAAATTCAGACTCTTGAAAGTATTTAATTGAATACGTGTTTCATGGTTTTCTAGAATTCTTTCCATAAGGGTGCAAATAAGGGGTTGAAAGTTTGTATGGAAAAATCTTAAATCGCCACTAATTTTTATAAAATTTTAAATTTAGACTCTTAAAAATATTTAGTTGAACATGTGTTTCATGGTTTTCTAGAATTCGCCCCCTGAGGGTGCAAATAAGGGGTTGAAAGTTTGTATGGGAAAATCTTTAAATCGCCACTGATTTTTATAAAATTTGAAATTTAAACTCTTAAAAATATTACATTGAACACATGTTTCGTGGTTTATTAGAATTCACCCCTAATTACGCAAGCGAAGCTGCGCGCGTCCGCTAGTAATAAATATATAGATAATAATTCAAAAACTAGTAACGATTTATTTACTAGCGATTCAATAAAAAAGTTACATATCAAAAACAAAAATATAACAACCGTAAGTAGTTACGTTACTTATATTATTAATTCAAATCTTAAATTTCACGATATTTTTATTAGCAAATAAAAAAAAAACCACGCAACCAAATATCGAACTACATACTTCCAACGAATTTTAGTGAATCATTGTCACTAATTCCATTCAAATAAAATTGAACCTATAATAAGATTAAATAAAAAACGTATTTCAATAGTCGTAAGAATTTAATTGAAAATATTGAGATGTAATTTAGAGCCATCAATCATTATGGGAATAGTTAGTTTTGGACACAATGGCTTTGTATTGATGTTACTTACATGTTGGAAAGCGATCGATCATTAACAGACAAGTCTCATTAATCTGACTTTAGTACGTGTTTATTGATATTTAGAGGTATATTAGTTGATATGAATTAATTTCTTAGTAATTAAGTCTACGTAAAATTAATATGTAATAATTATTTGATAGGTCTCTATTCTCGTAGTATTGAAAGGGCATGTCTATTGTAAGGTTTTCTAATTATAATTGGAAAGAAAAAAAAACTAATTGTAGTAGTGAATCTCTCTCTTTCTTATATATTGTATTGTAATCAGTGTTTTTTCTCAATAATCAGAAATATTTTAAAGGTCAGTCGTTGTGGAAATGTTGTTGCACTGTAATCGCGACAGGTTGTGGGTTCGATTCCCGCTCGACGAAATTAAATATTTAACAATTTTTTTCAGTTAATTTCATACAAAATGCAGTGAAATCGATTCATAAACACTTATATCTTTGAATGCGTTGACTAAGAACTTAATTTTTCCGTACTTCAATGGAGCATAGATATTTAATATTATTATACAAATATTTGATATTAATTTCAGCCAAACGCAACCTCCACACAAACCTGAGATGAATTATCTTGATAGACGGACAACAAAGTGATCTTGTAAGAGTTTTTACCTTTTGACGTACAGAACCCTAAAAAAATAAAAAAAATCTAATATAAATATAAAAAAAAACGCATAAAATTGACTATTACATACTTAATTAAAATCACATGTCAATAAATTAATTACTTTTGATTACAATATGAAATAACTAAAAATACAACGTACGTACATTTTCTTTCTTATGATTAATGATAAGATAATATAAGAAGAAGAAAAAAACAATTAATTCTTAATACTTCCCTCGAGTACTTCCCAATCAAAATCCCAATCAAAAAATCTTAAAACTAACTGTAAATTAATTTCCAATACAATACAATACATATATTGGCATTGTCTCTAGAACTAAAGACATCGTGTGAAACGTTCCATCATGAAGTACTGTCGGCAATTTGTGACAGCAAATCTTATTATTGCATTCGATTATGACTGTTAAGGTAATAGAAATAAGAGATAATTTCCTTTGTAATATATTATGTTATTTTCCAAGTAGGGTCGGCACATCGATTGTCAATCGTTTGGGGCCGCACTGCGGATGAGGTTCCCATGGACGATTTCGCATAGATACGTGACACCGCGACTTGTTATGAGAGCGCAATTTTAGCGGTAAGTAGGTTCGATTATTAATAGTGTCTGGTAAAATTTCTAGTTTTACGATCAAGGCAACATGTAATGTTGATTGAAGCAAAAATTTGACAGTGTCGAGGCAAAGCGTGGCGTTGAGTTTCGCCACTCAACACACCATGACTCTAGAAATCGGCGGAAAATGGCAAACGGAGAGTCTAGCACTAGGTAGTCTCTGTCTACCCTGCCTAAAAAATGTAATAATATGTAATTTCTATGTAAGTATGTAAAGTATAACGTAATGTATAATTATAAAGCTAAATAAATAAAACTGTATATAAATTTCATAATGTGATATTTGATCCTCACTCCAATACCGTTTTGCACTTCAACGGTTCTCATGTTGATGCAGTAGCGTCTGTTATTCATATAACAAAAAATAATATTATTTTAAAATTATATTTTATAAATTATATCTTGCCTTTTTTTCACTTTCACGCTGTATCACGTATGACGCAGAAGCCTAGTGCTAAGACACTCTACTCTCCCTTTCCCGCTGATTTCTGGAGGCATTGGGTGTTGAGTGGCGGAACTCAACGCCGCGCTTTGGTCTGGACACCTTGATTCTTAGATATTTTTTTGGTAATTTCAACCTAGCATATAAGTAAATATTAATTAAAAAATCGTAAATTAACATCGATATCGTTAAATATATCGATTTATGTTGTTTTCATTAAGTTTTGTCTTGATAGCTTCTTAAAGTTTAATGGATTTGTTTATCCCTCGATTAAGTGCTTCGCTTTTTATGTGAATTTAATAAAAATATCACACCGTAAGTGTTAATGAGCCAATATAGGGGTATATTACTAAAAATTTATTTCCTTCATACTAATATGTGGATATATTATAAAAAGTAATGTGGATTTTTAAATTTATGGCGATCGTCCGTAGCTCCTTAATGAAATAAATATAATATATATTACACTTTTAGAGGATCGTTAAAGTTAAACAGTATTAATTTTAGATGATATAGAATTGAAAAAAACAATGGAGATTAGAATTATAAAAGTAATTCTAATAGAATTTATTTTTTTTACGTGTCAAAGAGCTTATTTATTTTTAGCAGGGAAGAATGGAGTGTTAGGACACTCTACCTCACTGTCCTAATTTTGAAGAATTACCACTCGTTTTATCGCACTTTTTATCAAAGTTAAGAAATGTAAATAATTTATTGAATTCTTTAAGAATAATTCGTTAAGAAATGGAAATCGAACCTACAACCATTTTACGCCTTTTACAGTCTCACTTTTTTTATCATCATCATATTATTTTGTTTAGGGATATTAAAAGTTATTTGGAAAGCGTATTGTTTTAGTCTTTAACCCTTATCTTCATTTTGTATAGTATACTATACATACAACTTTATAAAAATATACGATCGCTATAAAATATTTTTTAACTTAGTTTTATTAAACATATGACATTTCTAGACATTTATTTATACTTCAAAAATAAAAATAGTAGTTTATCTACGATAGTTTTAAAAAAAATGTCAAAAATAACCGTCAAGACGCGCTGCTCAAATTTCTCTAAGGTAAGTTTTATTTTATTTTTATGTTTGTACTCCTAAATATGTATGTTTATTATAAAATACACATGCCTAAATATATGTTCTTACACATTTTTATATATATGCTGATGTCGCTATATGAATTAGTATGTTTTTTTCGTGTTTTTTAATAACGTATATTATACTATACATTGCCGCAGTTGCAGTCGTTTACCTTTCGTCGGTGGTGTATAGTATAATATACATTGCCAACTTCACAGGATCAATATTTTTTGGAACTTTACTATAAAATGTAAATTTCAAGTATGTCTTTCTTATATACTAAACCAATTTTATTATAACGTAAAAGACAGTTGTACTGCCGCCTTGATTTAGTGGTTCTAGAAAGCTTACACACAAAGTTATGGGTTCGATTCCCATAAAAAATACTATTATTATTATTACTGCATGACTACCTAACTATATAAAGGGACAAATAATATTACATTCATTATTTACCTATTTATAACATAATATGGTTTGGCTTATCTTTGGTGTTGGTTTTTTGCATGTGTCTTTTGCTTTGGTTTTAAACTCTATGGGTGATAGAGCTAGGTGCATTTGGTGCCTGAAGAGAATGCAGACTCTGACACAAGTGACAGAGCTAGTAACAGTAATGAAGCTGGAATGATTGGATCAACAGAAAGTTCTCCAGAGCCATCGATAAATTCAAATCTCGAAAGGTTAAACCCACACCCACCCACAAATTTCTGATTATGAGATAGGAACGCATGCAGCTGATATTCATGCCGATACCACCGAAGTGTCTCTTACACCTCATTTCTTAATTCTTTCTTGTAAAGAATGAATGAAGAAGAAAATCGACGTCAATATAAACCAAATAAGCCTTGTAAATGGAGTTTCAAGAACTAAATCAGAGTCGGTGTGTGACATCATGTATGACTTCATGCTCTACATAAGAGATGACACTTTTACGGGCATTATCGCTGAAGAAGAAGAAGAGACAATGGGTGTTGGAAGTAAAAATAGTTTTAGCTTTATATACGACTATTAAGTCGAAACATTTCAGTGAAAAATTTACACGATTTCCCACCAAGCAAAAATACAAAACCGGTATCTTAACGATCATGCGGATGATATTGGCTATGACAAATATTACCATTGGCCGCAAATAACCGGATATCAAATGTGCAAGTACATGTGTACTGCAAAGCTGGCCAGGCACGTACCGTGTACATAAAATGTAAGGTTTACCTTTGTTTTGTGAAGAATCGAAGGTGTTTTTGGAGTACCACCGCAAGCAATAGGATCTCTGAGTTATTATTTTGTAACAAAAAATTATTTGAGAATGATTTTTTTAATTAAACATTTTTACTTCCATTAATATAGTTGTTTTTATTTAAAATCATATTATTTACAATAATCTTTCAGTATATTTTAAAAGCTACCAGTAACATTTCCACCCTCCCTAAGCATCGCAATGTATAGTATAATATACATTCTTAAAAATGGTAGAATCACTGTACGTGTAGCAATGTATAGTATAGTATACATCGAGTTTTTCCGAAATTTTCATATTATGATTTTTTTTATTATTTTTTTTATGTTTTTTGTAGCTCAAAGAAGCTACCAGTATGCATATTTTTTGCTTTTCTTAAAAAAAAATTTTTTGCGAAGATAAGGGTTAAGAATACACAGAGGTATTGTATCATAATCTTCAAGCATACATTACATAATATTTTAGATTAAAATATTAAATTATTCTAGTTTTTAATTATTTACGATACTAATATTATTATTAGCATTTTTCCTTAATAATAAAATATTTTAAATGTGGCTAATGACCGGTACTAATATAATATTTTACGGTTGCGACAAATATAACTTTCGAAACATATAAATGTAACGTTAAAATAACACAGGGAGCCATTAAGCTTCACATCTTTATTTACAATGTTCAATATACAATTTGAACAGAGATGGACGAATATTTTATTACTATTGATAAAAAAACTATTAAAAACATGTAATTATTTAAATGGGTTCACGCTGTATCCCTCGTATAGCAGGATAAGACACTAAGACACTCTGTTGCCTATGTATTTAAATTAGTAAATACGATAATTAGATAATTTTTGAACTCATCGTAGTGCAGTGCTACCTACAATATCTGACCAAAACTAACATACGAGTATTTATGGATTTTCATTAATCACATTTTTCAACTTCACGCTGTATCTGCGGGATAGCAGGGTAGGCAAAGAGAGCCTAGTGTTAAGACACTTCGTTTCCTACTTGACATCAAAACGAAGAATTTATAATATTATTTTCCTCGAATGGGCATCATACCCACTACCTATGGTGTTTAGGTACATTGACACCCTTCTCTTTTTTCCCTTTTCCTCACCTGTCTTTTTTGGCCCTTCTGCTAGAATTGATGATTAATAACAAAAACGTAAAAAATCACGTTTCAACAGACATACGCACGCACTTAGATTTGCTAGCAGTACCACATTAAATGCTCTTACATAATTACAAAACCAGTTAACACTTGTCGAACTCGTTAACGCCGCACCGGACAAACAACATCGGCGCCTAAAGGGCTAGTTCACTTCAACGATGGAAACACGCGTCAGGTCTCAGGATATCCTTTAGCGATACAAGTTTTTAAATAATTTCTCTCGACAAGACAAGAATAGACGGGATGTTAATAATTATTATAGATGTGTGTAAAAATAACAATTATAAATCAATTTCTTTTATAGATAAATACCTATATTTACTAAATACCTAGTATTTTCGAGCTTGATAAATAAATTTTTAGTCTTATATATTGCTTACTATACCGTGTCCAATATTGAATGTAAGCAATTTAAAGTAAATGAACACTCAATGAATCGTCAAAATAAATTGATTAAGTCCATTTTTAGGGTTCTGTTTCTCAAAAGGTAAAAACAGAACCCTTAATTACCTGTCCGCCTGTCAAGATAATTTATGTCGAAATCGCGTGGAAATATAAAACTAAAATTAATATTAAATATTCTATTTTACAGTCCCTTGAAGCATAGAATAGAATAAACATAAAGGAAAAAAAATAATAAGGGCACATTTATGGGTATTATATGATTATAGAAAAATATCAATACAAACTTATATTTGTAGTTCATTTAATACAAAATGAGTGCATATGTCCACAAACTTAAGTTAGTCTACTTTTATAAGTTATCCCGTTAACTTACGGAACCCTTGGTTGGCGTGTCCAACTCGCACTTGGCCGTTTTTTCATGACTTCTGGCATAATGTAGTGACTAAAACTTTTTATAAGTCTTTTGAAATCTTTTTATTAACTCTACATCACCCTATTGATTCTCTCATTTATGCAACCGTATTAGATGGTCAAAAACCTGGTGGTCTAAAAGCGCTTGAAAATTTGTAAGTAGTAATCAAAAAGATATTTTAAAAAGCAGTAGATGTTAAAAGAAATTTGCATAAGTACACAAAAGCAATCCAAAATAGTAAATAAACAATTATATTGCTTAAGAGGGCGAAGCCGCGAACGAATTACTAGTCTATATATATAAAATCGAAAGGTCACTCACTCATCACGAAATCTCAGAAACTACATGTGCTAAAAATGTCAAATTTTGCATAGGAGTTACTTATAGGACGTAGGTGCTCGCTAAGATGGGAATTTGCAATATTCGACTTCTAAGTGGCTGTTTTGGGGTTGAAAGTTTGTATGTAAATTTCGTTACTACAAATGCTAGGAGTCTCAAATTTTCCATGGACGTCACTTATAGGACGTAGGTACTCATGGAGACAGAAATTAATAATAACGTAGTTCACGCAGGCGAAACCGCGGCCAGGCCGCTAGTTATTAATAAATTTGTCAGTTTAGGAGGTACGTAATTTTGGCTATCAAGTAAACACGCGTGTCAGGCGTTAGTTTTCGCTATGTGGGGCTATTGTGCGCTGACGGGTTTGTCAGGCTTCACCAGAACGACAATGACCATCGTTAGGTATACCACGTGGCCTCCTGACCCGCGGTTAGTGGAATCTCTTTATGAAGAAACGCTTGATTTTTGGAACGCGGACCAGAAACGGTTGTTATTATGAGTGCTTGAAGCGAAAAAATGATGACAATTTAAAATATATATTCTTTAGAGTGTCATACTTATCTTTTACTATAGAACGTAATGTGGTATACATTACTATTTTTTTATGAAAATGCTTATTATAGTTTTTGTAATATAACTAGCTATAAATAAAAGATTTTTGTTCTTTTTTTGTAGCTTCACGATGAATCCCGCATTTGGCAGAGTAGGTAAAGGGAACCTGGGAACCTAGTGCTAAGATACCCCCATTTTTCGCCGAATTTTAAAGGCATTGTGCTGAATGGCGGAACTCAACTCCGCCCAATAGGACCCAAAACCTGTCGCGTTTACATTCGCACGCTTGTATTCCTGCACCACAATTAGCTTTAGATTTTAAAATTAAAACAATATTTTATGTATAAAAGTAGCACAAATAACAATATTTGAACTTGCACTGTGGGATGTCCAAGTAGTTTTGACAACGCTTAAATCACATGTCAGTAACAAATTTTAACATTTTCATGAATTCCTCATATCTTCTGGAATCTCTTTCAGATTATTTATTGAATTTACAATAATATCTATAACTGACATAGTAAAATTGAAATATTTTACAAAGATATTTAAAACCTGGTGCCATCTTGTTCTTGATGGCTTCTTGTTCTTATGGTAATCATCAGAGATATGAGACCATCGCACTCGCTCTTTGCACGCCGCCGGTATCTATCGCTCTATTAAGATGTGCTAACAATGGTTTCCCGCGACGCTACCGGACTCTAAACCACCGATCTGTATCTTACTGTTAAAGTTAGAGACCTGTTAGTTTTATTACTATGAATAGAATAAAAAATAGAGTAGAATGTGAGTTTGTGAAAGATATAGTTTTAGATTGTACGAATGAAATACATAATAAGACTAGAACATAATGTGTTTTGCTTACAGAAGAAATTTATTTTGGCCGATAGAGATCCACTACACTTAGCTAGCCAGTTAGCCTATCTAGCCTAGCTAGCCTATCTAGCCTAGCCCTGAACTGCTACACTGGAAGAACCTAATTACTTACTTGAAGAAATCGATTCATAGTCTTATTAAAAATATACAATTTTAATTATTTTAATCAATAGTGAATTATAATTAGGCCTATATTGGATCATATAGGTACGTATATATATCGTGGCGCAGTAGTACAAACGTGTAAGTGTAAACGCGACGGCTGTGAGTTCGATTCCCACTCGAGGAAACTAATTATTATTTATTAATTAATATCTTCATATCATCGTTGAGCTCCACCATTTAACACGAAACGCCTCGAAAAATCATCGGAAATTTAGTAACGGAGAGTTTCAACACTAGGTTCCCTGGCAAGACCTTAATAAGCGGAATAAAGCATAAATCTAAAAATAAAACAATCCACAAAACTACTACAACTATCAAATCTTGCTAATCGAGCCCGATCGTCTCTATAGCATTAATGATAAATTCGTCTCGCTTTTGAGTTTAGTTACGTGTCGATATTAGCGATGTTCGTGTAACGGACGGACGCGCGTATTGCATCCAAACTGCGAATATAGTGTAATCTTTGTGATTGCGCACGCACCGCCGACGTGACACCGACCAGACCAGTCCAGAGAGAGAGTATAAACACCGACTCTCTCTAAATCACTTATTATATCTTAATTTGATGCATATTATTGCTATTATGCTATATTACAGCTAGTATTTATATCTGAATGACTGACTCAACTAATATGGTTTAAAATATTATGGTTTCAACCTGGGTAGACATACATGTGGTGACCTTAACATGGAAGAAAAGGACAAACTAATGTAGCCTTAGGTGTTGTCCAAATTTAATTGTAAAAAGGCCTGTATAATACATATTTAGTATAGCAATAAAGAAAATAATTAAAGCTTTCTAAATAGAATAAAATTAGATCTCGAATCGAATAATATTTGATCTTATTTTTATTAATTATTTTTAATTATGACGGAATTAGTTCCATTTAGTCCATACATTACCTAATTTTATATATCAAGAGACTTAGATTACCTACTCTGTAAAGCTTTATTTAGGTATGCAACGTGGACAGTTAGATTCTAGTAGGTTATTTAACTTCAAGAGATTTGTTATAAGAGGAAAAAGTTGTTCAGTCACAGTGATTTACAAGCAATTAGAAGAAATAATTGATATATTCGATACAGTAATCTTATGTAATATGGAATCTCATTGTATTCGTAGTATTGCCATACTCAAATAATAAAAGCTGGATGTATTCTAAAGTGGCATATTACAATAGGAGCAAACCAATTATATTTATATTTTATGTTTTAAGGAAAATATGGTCCATTTATTTATTCTGAATGTTATTTAAAAAATATTGTTTTATTTTTATTTAAAATACTAGTGGACCCGAATATTTATTAAATATATTTATGAAATTATTTTTAGGTTTCAATAGAGAGTTGCATTAAGCAAGCTCATTTTGGGTGACGTTTTCTAACAACAAACTTTGCAAATCGTTGCTTAGCAACGGTCGCATAGCGACGGTTGTAATTAACATGGCGGAATAAATTGCATGTCAAATTAATAAGTATTTTAATATACATATTGGTATATATCGATAATATTACAAATATGAGAAAAAAAAGTATCCTATGTTCATCCCGAGACCCTCAAGTATTTCTATATGAGTATTTTATCACAATTAAATGAGCGGTTTGGCCCTGATTGCGTAAAAGACAGACAGACAGACAGACAGAGTTACTTTCGAATTTATAATATAGGTATGGATTATAAAATAGTTTTTTTTTAATTAATGAATATTACATAGATTATGCTTTCAACAATTTCATCGGCAGGTAATATCAAACGTTAAAGAAACACAGTATTTTCTATAATAAGTGTCCACTATTAACGTAATCAGAGATAGACAGATATTACATACACGTACGTACGGAACTTAATAAGCAGGCGCATAGCTATAAAATGATACTATAGTAAAATGTATGATTAAGTCTTCATTGCTGCTTAGTTATAAATGATGGTATACAAAGAGACGAGTCATTTACAGTATTAAAATATTTATATTTAAATTAAAAACATGTTTTCGTTGCAAAAATTCTAGTTAAATGGAAATCTATTATCATTTGCTATGGATGATATTTAGACAACAGCATACTACTACAAAAGTATTTAATCTATTACTTGAACACTACACAATTCCACATTTTTTTAACAGCTTCACGCTGTATTCCGCATACAGCAGGTAGAGGTAACCTAGTGTTAAGATACTCCGTTCCCAACTTTCTGCTGAATTTTATGAGGTACTGAGTGGCGGAACTCAACGCCGGCTTTTTATTGTGTTGCCAGAGCAAAGAAATGAAAATATTAATAAATAATAATTTATTCCCTCGACTGGGGATCGAACTCACAACTGTTGCATTATTACAGTAACACCTCTGCGCCACTACGGCCTCTTCCAATCCACATTGATAGCATTTATATATACAAAGTACTTCCATTGATATTTTAAAGTTTGTCACTATTAAAAAAACATCATAACTTCTTCAAAAGCCAAATCCTCTACACCTGTTTCAAATAAAAAAAAAAAGTATGTCGAGTCGTCTCTCAAATAAAATATCAATCAATTCAAATATGGCGGCACGCGCGTCGATTATTTCCTTTCCCATTGTAATACTCGGTGACTGTCTGACCGTTTAGTATGTAACGATTTTGAACCTTGTTCCAAACAAAATTATATTATTAATAACCTAACATACCTATGGTGCTCTATGAAAATAACATTAATAGGATAAGTAATTGTTGATTTGAATTTCTTGACCCCAATATGGAAAAAAAACCAACAAATGATGACTCGTAATAACACGTCTGAAGCAGCCATTAGGCATTACTATATTTATTTTTTAAATAAACTTCGTGTCTTCTAGTGAAAGACGGTAGCAGTTAGATACGAGGCTTTTATGATAATAAATAATTTAATATTATTATTTTTGTATGGAGACGTGAATAAATTTTGAAGTAGAAGTTTTAAGTGCAGACTTAATTTATAAATATATGGCGTTAGATTTATAATTTTAGGCAGAGTGAATTTGGGACTCTAGTGTTAAGACACTTCCTTTCACTTTCCGAAGAATTCTGGAGCATTGCATGTTGAATGTTGGAACTCATACACAATGCCGCATTTCGCCTTGATAATAGAGCGAGGAAATGAAAATATTTCACTCATTGCGTCGAGTGAAAATCGAACCCACAACCTGTTACGTTTACAGTCACAGGCCTATGCCACTGCGCTACGGCTGGCCTAATAAAAAATAATATAAATTATCATTATAGCCCTTATAAACTGATAATGTCAATTAATGTACTTATTTTCTTAATATTTTTTAGTGACATATATTGTCAATTTTCCCAGGACGTCTACTCGTAGTAATAAATGATGCATATAAAGGACTTAGGTGGATGTAGATTTCTTTATATATCTAGTTTGTACTAGGGGTGTCATTTAGATTAATATATACACATATAATATAGCTTTTAGATTCGGCACATTCCATTCTATATTTGGGTATAAAAATTAAACAAGAAGTTGCAGTGTCTATTTTTTATAACTATTCAAATATTTTTTGCTGTACGTATGCTATTTGGCTATAATGTTCATTTTAATATAAAAAAAATGACTACATAAATACAGCTTAATCATTATTAAATTAATTAACATAAACAATTTAAGAATATTATTCAAGGTATAAATGACGCAAAAGAAATAACTGTAGTTACTTTTTTAAACATGTCAGTTTCAACTTTTTTATATTATTATTTATCAGACCAAGCTGAGGTCAATAGTGACGCAGGGGCACAAGCTTTCAAATTTAATATTTACCTTTCCTCGCTCTGGTAACGAGGCAAAAGCGCAGCGTAGAGTTCCGCCACTCAACACACAATGCCTTTAGAATTCAATGGAAATAAATAAGAGAAATGCCCTAAAGGGTACGGTCTTAACCCTGGGTTCCCAGGTTCCCTCTACCCACAGCGTGATGTTAAAAAATATATACCTATATTAAAGTTATTAGTTTATTTTCTACATGCAACCCTTTAACAAACCTACAAGTTAGGCTTATATGAAGTCATCAGAGATTTTAATTGCGACTCCGTCGACGCGTATACACGATCAGTAATAACTTATTTAGAATTGTAATAAGTTTGTTGCGATATATTGTTGGTACTGTTGTGTTGGTGGAATGGTTAATTTTATTTCTTATATCCTTTTTTAGTTTTCGATTTCCATTTTAAGTTTTACGATGTATCCTGCACATAGCAGGGTAGGCAGAGGGAACCTGGGAACGTATTGCTACACTCTGTCGGATTTTGGAGGGATTGATTGTTTTGGCGGGGCCACGCGTTTCCAGAATGAAAATACTAAATATTTTATTTTCTCAAGTGGGAATCGAACCCACAACTTAGCGTTTACAGTTGCATGATCTGGGTTTCAGATCTTATTTAAACTAAAATAATTGATAATATCCTCTTTATTTAAAATCATCGAACTGACGACAATTTTCAGCATTCATTTGCAATACTGAACATGCATATTGTTCTCATAATCTTAATTACAAAATTTACCCACCATATTCAATTAAATAACAAAAAACATTACCAAACAAATATACCCCTATTAAAATGAAACGAGCATGTGTTGAAATTGACTATTTAGCTCCAGAGGAAATCTAAACTTCCACAGTTTGTGTTTACCCTGTCATTTTATACAGATAATTCTAAGGTTACGCCGTGAACTAATGTATACGTAACGAAGATCGTTAAGCCATCTGATCCATTATCGCGAGCTGATAAATTAATGCGAGCTCACTTCCATATCACTAACAAGGTGCTATAATCATTTTATAGATAACGAGTCCTGGAGTCGAATCTTGTACCGCTGCGTTCTGAAATTTTGCAATTAAATGTTTATGCAGTAAGATTGTTACAAAGTTTTTTTTTAGGTTCACGCTGTATCCCGCACGTAGCACTCACTTTCTGCCAAATTCTGGAGGCATGCTGCGTTTTACCAGAAAGTCTTCGCTCTGGTAACAAGGCAAAGAGAAGAGGTGGCGGCGTTGAATGAAAATATATAATAAATATAGTCATTTCCTCGAATCGAACCCACAACCTATCGCTACAGTCGCACATTTAACCCTTTTTTACGATTAGCCTCTATCATCTAATCTTTACACTTTTTTCTTACATATATTTTCACAATGCAATTATTGTACAGACGATAAAGCCAAAGAACTAGGTCTTATAACAAATACCGTACCATCCTTTGAACTTTCGTAGTAATTGTCTCTCAACTTTAAATTTGACCCAAAAATGACCCAAAAATGATTTACCAACACACAAGAGGTTAGATTATTAGATAAAGTATTTAATCGGTCATTAACAATAACTGTCCGCGTCAAGCCTTATGCGGTGTACAATAATAGTCAATAGTACAAGATGGTTCTAGGAATCAACAAAAGACAACACTTGTTTTGCTTAGATACAGAGACAGCTTCACGCTTCACGCTGTATCCCGCACACAGCAGGGTAGACAAATGGAAACTAGTGTTAAGACACTCCGTTCTCCACTTTCTGCTGAATTTTTCGTTTTGAAACTCATTATTTATTTTATTCTTTTAAAACAATATAATTTTTTCCGTTTCTCGCTCGAATGGCTGACAGATAAAGAAAATACAAAATTACTAATTGTAGGAAGCTGTGAATTAGTATGTGAGTGCATTGGAGAATATTCCTAAATTCTTAAGAGAACAGGAAAGAACGAGAAATTATGTTTTACAAACAAAACTAAAAAAGATAGAATGTAAACAAAGTAGCAGGCGACAGCTCGTAATAATAAATTATGAATTAATAATAACGCAAGAAAAAGAAAAAAGCATATAAAAAAAAAACAAATAAATCTGGTTTACTTTTGAAGTGCTGGAAGTTGGAATATATTTTTTTGTATGAACAGCCATGCAAATAGTTTGGCTACTTTAGGAAAGAATCCAGTTACCGTTACTTAATCTGTTTTAACCATAAAAGTCAAGTAATGCTAACTTGCTATAAGAAAGTATCCGTTCTTTTAGAAAAGTGCTCAAATCTCCGTCGCGCAGTGTTTACGTGCTTGATCGAGTTTTGTCGTAGAAAGTAAGGGGACGAGTTCAAATTGCCGCATTAGAGGAACACATGGCAAGCGTGCAAACGGTAATTTTATTTGCAATTGAGTGTCATCTGGTGTACGTAATTGTGATAGCTGTAGGTACCTTCGCATCACGAGCAATGTGAAATGCAATCAGCTTACATTGGTTTCACTTTGCTATACCATTTTTTGTAATAAATAGAAATTTTATCGTATCCCGCACACAGCAGGGTAGGCAGAGGGAACTTAGTGTTAAGACTCTCCGATCCCCACTTTCCGCTGAATTCTGGAGACATTGCGTGTTGAATGGCAGAACTCAACGCCGCACTTTTGCCTTCATAAATAAAACTATAGAATTACTTTAATCACAGTAATTTTTGTGTCGTATTAACAATTTATTACACATTTGCATATAATTAGTTGCTAATAAATACCTATGGCACCAGAAGGTGTATTACCCTCGATAACCACAGCACATTCTGCATCAGAAGGGCCTCTCGAAGACTGGCCAGCAAGAAAGTGTCATTAATCAATGAACGCACTCACACTATCTAATCGGAATCCAATTTGAATCTTAATCAAAACGCCAACAAAAACTATTTTTGCAGATAAATAGCAAAATCTGAGGACGCGCGGCAACTACCAATAACCAGAGCTTGATTTATCATTCTTCTCCATCAAGCGATAATCAAAGATCCATTACCAAGTTTTCATTATATGAGAACAATTGCTGCAGTACACGCTACTTCGGCGCTTTTAGAACTGACCTTCTGGCCTCCATTTCATATTGACTGACCCAAGACCCCGAATTTGAGAGGACCAAAATCTATACAGGTTGAAATTTGCAAATCATCGTCCAATACGAGAATCGAAGCCCCGATACCAATGGAATGTTGATGATATAAATTCCTTTATATTTATATGAACGAGGTACGTAATGATACCGGCTCTAACTATAGCCTCGACCATTTCCTTCTACGACGTAGTTGGATCTGGTCAATTATTCTTCATTGAAGAGATGGATTATGTGAAAAAACCGCATACCGTGATGCGCACGCGCCACTGATTGCTTTTATCCGCTGTCCCTTTCTAACGTTATTGTTGAGTTGTTTTATTATATTCAAATAATACTATCGATGTACTTTAATATTATAAGACGATTCAATGGTGTAATGGTGTTATAATAAACGCCATACAAAATTTGTAATAAGTCTATGTAGACTTACAATTTACAATTTCTATGTGATATTAACTTTTACTATGAGGTAAAATAGAATGTGTGACTCTTGATATGGTGTTAGTGAAAAATAGAAAAAAATAATACTTTTTAGTGAAAAACTATATTAAAGAGAGTTCAATAAACTTAATACATATATTAAATGATCGTCTATTTAAAAACCTAGTAGCGTCTAGTATGAAAAATCTATAATAGTTAAAGCAGGAGGAAACATCTCATTATATTCTAATAGTTGGTTAGCACTTTACGCAATACAATTTTTCTATTCATATAATTATAGTTACTCGAAGATTTCTTCTGAAAATTGCCACCTAGTTTTACTGTTATGTTTTTAATTATAATTAGCTATAGCCGTAGTTTATATATACAGATTTAGAATTGTTTTTTATGTTAAAATAACTGTTATTATAATAGATTGTATTAAAAAAGAAACAAAAACTACTTTACTTGTTCAAGCGATACCAGTAGGGAATTATGCAATTTTTTTTACGTTACGCGTCCTCACATCTTGCAGGATAGATAGAGGGAACTTTCTTACATACATTGATAAATAAATGAACTAAACATTTTATACTAAATATTAAAAAAAACTGAAATGAAGCCAGAATTCCAGATAAAGAAGAAATAAGACCAGTCGTCGCTCAGAGGCAGAAGAGAGAGTGACTGTAAACACGACAGGTTGTGAGTTCGATTCCCACTCAGAAAAATAAAATTATTAATATGTTCATTTCGCCTTTCTTTCCGCCATTCAACACGCATCGCCTCCAGAATTTAACGGAAAATTGGGAACGGAGCATCTCATCTTAATTCTATATGAAGATAAGAACACTCAGTTCCTATCATCCCTCTGCCTACCCTGCCCTGGTCTGAGCTGGATACAGCGAGAAGCCAAATAAAAAAATAAAGCAGCAAAACCAGTCTACAAGTAGCTTCTAGCTCTACATCCATGGACGACATCGATCGCGTGCCCAGGTTTATGCGTTGCTAATGCCTTACTATTTGCGGTTGGACACACCTGAGATTATATATAACGTAATAGTCTATCATAGCCTCGCAGGGTATGAGTTAGATGCTATCGACGACTTCTGGTTAATAATATGTTAGAGATGTTTAGCGATTCGAGGTTTTATTTGAAAAACTTAATATAGGTAGACGTTTAACGATAAATAGGATTTGAAATCAATGATTTGGTCTTCTTGTATTTGATATATGGTTTTATTCATAATTTTAATAAATTCATATTATATTTAAACGTAACTGTATATAGCGTAGAAGGTAGAAATTATTTTCATAATATGAATTTGTAGTTTGTAGTAGGTAGTTGTAATAAATTCTAATTCTTCTATAAAAAATATGTTAAAATTTTATATATTTTTTAAAAGAAATGTCAACAGCACCGTTGCGTCTTCTATTTGATTCGATTAATCGTATAGAGTATATTTTTTCAGCTTTACGCCGCATCCCGCATGCAGCAGAGTAGGCAGAGGGAACCTAGAGAGACCTAAAACAGTCCGTTTCCCACTTTCTGCCGAATTTTGGCGATATTATGTATTGAGTGGCGGAACTCAACGCCGCGCTTTCCCTTGTTAATGAAGCAAATAGATGAAAAAAAAAAATAATTTCCTCGAGTAGACATCGAACTTACAATCGTCACGTTTACAATCACACGATTGTGCCATACACATCTCTAGAAGTATAATCAAAGATATAAACTAATGGAATTAAAACGCCTTTTAATATAGCCATAATATCATAAAAAAATCGAAATTACAATATTTAAATCTAAAGAACATTATGATTGCCATATCCACAATAGAGAATAGAGAATTCCAAAGAGCTGCATATGATGACCAGCTTATAAATAGACCTTTTATCGTACCCAGTAGCTCGGATAGCGCCCGAGATGATGGATTGCACTCACCAGTTATTAAGGTCGTCGTAGGCAAAAACAACATTAAAACGTAGGGTCTATAGAATTTACTGGGATTGTATGTAGCTAATAAGGCATTCTATTTGTTAGATATGGCTTATCTTTTGTAAAATCCTTGTTTGAGATATTGTAAATTAGATATAACTGTATTAATATTTTTCTATTATTACTTCACACATAACGAATGGAGAATATTTTGGAGAGAGTACTTACTAACTGCCTAACCTGCTATATGCGGTGTAAACCATGAAGTTGAAAAACTTTACCTATTCTTTATATTTTTGTTGTATCTCAATTTTAATTTTCAATGATTATTAAAATACGTATGTCATAAAATTTAAATGTATTTAATGCTTATTATTAATAACTCAGTAATTAAATTAACAAATTTTTCTTTCTTGCCCCAAGTGGGAATCGCTATTTTTCCTTCATTTAAACAAAATTAAATAAATAAAGCTAAAAAAAAGAAACAGAAATATCTATAACTAAATCCAGCCCACAAACAAAGCACCACGATCTATTTAAAACTGTCAATCATTTACAACGATAACTTCAACTACCATTTGTCCTATTGAAATCAGTTGTTCAAGTAGAACCGGTTCGATTCCATGTCAGAATGCTCAGTCAACTATGCAATCTCTAAGGGAATAACTAGTCATATTGCTGGTTCAAGTTAATTTATTTTATGATTAATTATCTTATTTATATTAGCAAATTTGTATTTTATGTAATCTTGTATTTTGTTTCTTATGTACGAGTATATGTAAATAATTATGTCATATATTTTATTTTGGATTTTTTTAACGTATCCATACCTAAATTATAAATTCGAAAGTAACTCTGTCTGTCTGTCTTTTACGCAATCTGGGCCAAACCGCTAATTTAATTGTGATAAAATACTCATATAGAGATACTTGAGGGTCTCGGGATGAACATAGGATACATTTTTTTCTCATATTTGTAATATTTTCGATATATACCAATATATTAAAATACTTATTAATTTGACATGCAATTTATTCCGCCATGTTAATAACAACCGTCGCTATGCGATCGTACAATATTTTTTTATGGATTAGAAAATTTTAGTAAATGTAGCAAGTATACAACAATTTTAAAAAAATCACAAAATGTAGTTATACGTTCGCTTTTTTAAAATCTCTTAATATAATCTCAATCTCAATACAAGCTCAATCTTTATTCTTGCTACATGTTGAAGTCTACTTCCAATTCCTAATTTAGAACAAATTTATAATAAAAATTATTCTCATTTTTCATCATTAAAATAATAAATAATTTATAACAAAGCAACTCACCTTACATCTTCATTGTGTTTTTTGTATCCGGTGTTACCTACGAATAAAAAAAACAAATTGAATGTGAAATTCAATAAATTATAGTATAAGTGAAAAAGTGTAAGACTTTTGGAATAATTGACAGTTGATCAATTTCTAACTACATTATTGCTTCTCAATAATATTAAACTTCCGTTCTCCACTTTCTCTCTTCTTACTTCGGTATTTCAACTAATCTATTTGGTGGTCCCTCTGTACGGCTTTTGGCGGAAATCGACGTAATTTTTTTAATAGTCCAAGAAAAGCGGGAGTGGATTTTGAAATTACTATTTTTAAAGAAATTAATATATTACTAAGAATAACTATTGAGGTCGTAGTGCCGTAGGAAAACAAGCGTACCATTGTAAAAGCGACGATTGTGAGTTCGATTCCCTTTCGGGGATATTTCATAATTTCATTTCCTTACTCGGGTAACGCGGTTAACACTCAATATCTCGAGAATCCAGAGAAAAGTGGAGAACGAAAGTCTACCCTGCTATATATGGGATACAACGTGAAAAACGTACTTAATTAGATAAAAATTATGAAAATATGATTGCTAAAAAGATTTGCAAAAACCCAACTAAAAGATTTTCTTAAAGAAAAAAAAAATCAGGCCAAAACGGAACTTAAATCTAATTTAATAAAAATTATAATACCATTTTACCGTTACCACCACCACCAGTGATATTTGGTTGAACAAAAATCACATATGCTCATTGCGTTAGTTCATTCACTTAAAGGCAATTATATATATTTAGCTGAAGGTAGACTTTATGGTGAGGGTCTAGAGGTGAGTTTGGGTGGGTTTTGACGTGGTTATGATGAAGCATCAGCCAGACCGATATGGTAAGGTGGTCGGCGCTGGAGCGTAGCTTAACTGGCCAAGTACGCTGTCTTAGTGGCTTCCTAGTATTTTTAATTTATAAATTGCAAAAATTGATTAATATCTATGAGCGCTATGAGCTCTTTCAAGCCTAGTTGGTTTTTATTCTGTTTTAATAAGGCGAAGTTGTAAATAGCGTAACGTTGTATACCGCACACAACTGCGTAGGTAAAAGGAACCTAGTGTTAAGACACTTCATTCCCCTTTTTCCGCTGTATTCGGAGGCGATTTGTGTTGAGTGGCGAAACTCAACGCCGTGCTTTTCACTCGAAACCAGAGCGAATGAAAATATTAAATAGTTCTTTTCCTAGAGTTAAGATCGAACCCACAACGTATCGCCTTTACAGTCACACTTTGCACCACTGATTCTCGACTGGCCTTGCAAAGTTATAAACAGAGAAGTAATTATACGGTATTTTAACAATATATGTAATATAATAATTTATAGATTTTAAATATATTATTCTTTGTTTGTTATATAAACCTAGAAAATATTTCAGTCTTAATCTTAAGTATACATATTCTTGTAATTATAAATTACCACAATAATTATTACATAGTACTTAGTGATTAATTCAGCCTGGGTTTCTTAAGTCTCTGCGTTTCCCACAGAGTATAAATTTGAAATAACCACAGATAATTTTCTTAAATAGACGTGGTTACCATTATATGAAAACTAGTTAGCCATGTCACATTACCTTTTGGTTTATGTTAACCAATTGTATGCATACAGATAATTAATATTTTTAGGTTATATTACACTAGTGGACCCGGACGCGGCTACGCCTGCTTGGACTATAAGCTTATTTTCGCGTCGGTCGTACTCATACTATGCCGCCCGAAGGCTAGGTCATTTCGAATCAGTGACATCTCCTCAATTATTTATCAAACTTCATAAGGATGAATATCAAAATGTCGCGGTAACGGTTGCGTAGCGACGCGACGGTTGTTATTAACATGGCAGAATAAATTGCATGTCAAATTAGAAAGTACTTTAAAATATATTAGTTTATATGTGTAATGTAATGTTATATAGCCTATAGCACTTCTGAAGAATGCAGCTTTTATACAAAACAAAAACAATGTAAATCAGACCAGTAGATCCAGAGATCTTAGCGTTCAAACAAACAAACAAACAAACAAACAAACAAACAAACAAACAAACTCTTCCGCTTTATTATATTAGTATAGATATATTTTTAAGTTGTATTATATAATTTTAGAAAATATTAAAGATTTTTTTTCTTTTTAATTTAGTTCCAGTAACCGTTGGAACCTTTATTTATTTATTTTAAAACGTTAATAATTTTAACATTCATATCATATATTGAACAGTAGTATCATAGAAATGAAATAAATATTTATTTAATTTTACATTTCTATTTCGTCACTTTGATATCTAGGCAAATCGCGGAGTTTAGCTCCGCCACTCAAAACTTAATACTTTCAGTATTCTGCCGACTATTCTCAAGGTTTTCTCTGCCTATCCAGCTCTGTGCGGGATACAACATGTAACTGATTAATCGATATCATATCATATTTACAATTCCTACTAAGACGTTAAAGGCAATAGCGATACAATATCTTAATTAGGCCAGTGCAGGACGGTGTATGTGATATGATAGGTATAATAATATATATTTAATATAGAAGCATGTATTTGGTAATAATCGATAAGCTTTTGAACAATTTAAGTAAAGGTAAATAAAATTGCTAAGTGTTCAGTTTTCACGTAAAAGCGATTAAGCCATACTTACTCAAATATCAACGAAAAGAAAACTGTTGTTATTATTTGATATATGAAAATAGGGATGTTCCGCTAGGATCCTGACATTTTTAGCCCAAAAATTTCATGTCCCGATTATTTTTTTAATTACTTTAAGTTTTAAATAAATATAAATAAGTATATTTGTAAGTTATGTACAAAAACTCTTTGAGACTTAAGAGACCTATACGGTATACCTAAACAATTTCGTTCAAATATAGCTGCCTCATGACGTTTTTCCATCAAAATACATTTTACATTGATATCAATTACAATTGGAACCTTTTTTGAAAACCGAAATAAAGGTATAAACAATAATTATTTTTATCCCGCTTTTGATGAAATAATCCCGCTTTTTTACCTAAAATGTTTTAAAATCCCGCGTTTACCGAAATAAAATCTGCTAACACTGATCCTTATATAAGTCTATAATATTATCTCTATCTGATGTGAAAAGGCAAATATAATCAGTTTACATAGATCACTCACTTTAAATAAATCTAATGTTAATCTTAGTCTTTATAGTTTACCTACATAAATATTTTACATGTAAACCACGTGCTCTAAATATATTAAGACAGAGGAATGACTATAAATTAAGGTATAAAAGTATATTTACTTAACATTACGTAATCTAGATTTCTCTTGTTATACAAAATTCTGATCACGGGGATGTATTGGAACCTCCCAATGCTTTCGTATGTGGTGGGGCTCATACCAACTCGTACCAAGCTAGATAATAGATAGATAGATAGATAGATAGGTAAAGAATGATGTCACCAATGGTTCACCATATATTTACTGAGTTTACGAGAAAAAAAACGTAGGTTCAACGCGCCCATTTTTTTGTCGTCTATATTAATTAGAATGGATAGCCACGTTTACACAAGATCTTAGAGTCGATCTTGAAGTATTTGATTTTTTTTTTTGGCCAAAATGATCCGAATCTATAAAACACGTAAAATCCTGCTATAAACAACACTTTGGAAAGCCTGGTGGCTTGTTGAAACTTTTAAAATGTATTTTTGTTTTACGATTAGTCTTATAGATGGTACTTATTATTAAAATTTACGTTTACTTTATAGTTATTAGTTATTTTACAATGCTATTATCAGTTATCATTTTATTTTATAATATGTCATAAGAATCATATGTGAGATGTGATTTTTATGATTCAAAAAGTATATGTTTTCAGTATAATTATTTTACTGGTTAATACTATAAAACAAGATAATTTCGCAGCTAAACTTTATTTCTTCTTATCCAATTTAATTCTGCGGAAATTAGAGTTCAACTTCATAATCTTTTTACCAATTTAAAGTTCTATGTTATTCTATGTGTCGTGGGTTCGACCTCCATATGTCCATATTTTCATTTTTTCGTTCTGGTGTCCAGGCCAAAGAGTGACATTGACTCCCACCACTCAACAAGCTATGCTCCAAGAATTCTGCGGAAAATGGGGAACGGAGTGTCTTAACACTAGCTTCCCTCTGCCTGCCATGAAGCTATTTTTTTTTTCTTTTTATATAGTAAAACGGGGGATATAATAAAATTACGGAAATTTATATAATTTAGCCTTATGTGCACCTAAGGTGCAGCTCGGTATAAATCCTTATGATTTATGTCCCACATGATGATATCTCAGAAAACTGCACGTTTCGCAATTAAAATTTCACAATTATATACGCTTTTTGCATTTTGTTTTGATTTGCACTTTTACTTTCAAATAAAATAAGGAGAGCTCTCCTAATCATTCTCCTTTACCATATAGAGTTTTACAAAAAAAATATTAATATAATATATTAGTATTATTTACATAAATCATATAAAACATACTTTATGTAAATAAATATTAATACCTATTCAAAATAACGAAGATAAAAATGATAAAATAACGATTCGAAAGGAAATAAAATTAAATAATTTGTTAAACAGCACAAGTAAAAGGGTAATGTAATTGTTAAAAAAGCTGTATATTTATGTATTTATAGGACGAATATATAAATATTATTTGATACTTTGACGTTGTAAATTCACATAATTTTATTAAGAAAGTTCAAATCTAACATAGATAAAATAATAACAATTTCTTAATTAGATCTGGATAGAAAAAAAATGAGAGTAACGCTGAAGTAAATTAAGAAGTGAGAAGTCCTAGGACCTAAACCCGTTAGGAGCCAGTCAGACCTGGGTTTGTCAACATGGAAATTTTAGTATTAGTTAAAATATTTCCTAACAACAAATTATGCATGTCGCGTAGATCGGACATAGCTTAGTTTAGTGTTGCCAGCTAGGAACGTGATGGCACATTAGTGTTGCCAGTTAAACACACACGATAAACATTGCTGTCAGTTAACTATAATATTTGTTTAAAACAATTGAGTGTTACGTGCTCGTTGCCCGCGGGATAGTGTGCGGTCGTTTATGTCTCACGCCCCGTCGGGTAAACGATTGTTCATCGATCGTATCATACTGAATATTTATAATTGTACTTAATTACAAAACATATAAAATTTTAACATAACGGGATTTGAATCCACTATATTAAAAATATTTTTTAAATGTATTGAATGACGGATACTAAATGCAAAAAAAAAATATTGGAATTTAAAGTAATTAATCAGTGTAAATATTAGACTCTATCTATAATACTTATATCGTTAGTCGATATCGAGTCGAGTTTATCTTATAAATTCAATTTTCTTATTGAAATTCTATTACTGATAGCGAAAAATTAATTCTTCTTCTTTGCAAATATATCTTCTAAAGATATATACTGGCTATAGCAAAAGAGGTCAAGCAATAAACACATAGCTTCTGGAAATTGTTCAAAGAGATATTAAATGGAATTTAGACGTGATTGCGCTACCGGTGAGAGAATTCGGACGTGCTGAACACGCGGTCAGGGGGTCATTGGAGAAATTGATAATTATTTTTCTACTTTAAAATTCATAGTAATTTTAAGACTTAAAATTTACAACGTTACAACGGAACAAGTGTATTGGTATTGAATACAAATCCCTTTAGGGATGAATAAATGGGATTCGATAACCCATAATGTCAATAAATTTGAGTGGTAATGTCTTTATTTTATTTTTTTTAAATTTCTTTTATTTAATTTATTTGTTTTGTGTTATGCCAAAATAAAGATGTTGAATTGATTAAACTGTATTTATTACTAAAAAAAAATCTTTAGTAGCGCTCAGGGATATCTAAAACAGTAACTATAAATATATCACGAGATGCTACTAAATTAACAACTCAAACTGTAAATTCTATTAATAAATTATTTAAAACAAAAATGCAACATTATAATAAACTTAAAATAGCATTAAATTAAAATATGCATGCATATTTTAATAAAATCAACAAATAACATATAAATTTAATAAAAAAACCTGTTAATGTGTCACTTGTATCGTTTAAATGTTAAAAGAACTAAAACAATGATTCCTTTACTATGCTATTTCTGATAAGAATTAAGATTACATATACATATGTCTGAATGTTGGTAAGTACGTATTTTTAGAACATTTGAATTTATTTTATACGTTTTCTAAAGAAACATATTTCAATATGTTAAAAGTGTCAGAAAATAATGTTAATTTTAGACGGAGTGTGATTTTAATACTGTTCTTTTGTGGAACACTTATATTATGTAAAATAAATAAAACAGCTTCACGCTGTATCCCACATATGCACACAGCAGGTTAGGCAGAGGGAACCTAGTGTTAAGACACTCTGTTCCCCACTTTCTGTCGAATTCTGGAAGCATTGCGTGTTGAGTGGCAGAACTTAACGCCGCGCTTTGCCTCGATACCAGAGCGAAGAAATGGATATATAAACGTAAGTAAATATTTCACTTCCTCGAGTGGGGATCGAAACCACAACCGTCGCGTTACAGTCACACCCTTGTGCCGCTGCGCCATGACGGCCTCAATATTATGTGATATATTAATAAAACAATTAACAAAATAAAATCATATTCTCCTATCATTATTAGAAATTTATTTATATCTAATCTACAATCCATACCTATATTAACAATTCGAAAGTAACTCTGCCTGTCTGTCTTCTACGCAACCAGGGCTAAACCGCTAATTTAATTGTGATAAAATACTCATATAGAGGTACTTGAGGGTCTCGGGATGAACATAGGATACTTTTTTTCTCATATTTGTAATATTTTCTATACATACCCGATATATTAAAATACTTATTAATTTGACATGCAATTTATTCCGCCATGTTAACCGTCGTTGCTAAGCAACGATTTGCAAAGTTTGTCGTTAGAAAACGTCACCCAAAATGAGCTTGCTTAACGCATCTCTCTATGGAAAACTGAAAATAATTTCATAAATATATTTAATAAATATTCGCGTAGTTCAAGCGGGCGTAGCCGCGTTCGGGTCCACTAGTTAACTATATTTTCAAAATAATAAACACATGCAAAAAGAAATACCCACATTGGTTCCCAGAACACTTGAAATTTAGAAATGATCATCAGATCATTACGTGAAGAGACCATTAGCCGTCGATTCGTTCCGTGAGATCCAATTTATAATATATACTTAAATGATTTTTAATATATTGATCATCTTATAATATTATAATCTCCATATTATGCGGATTAAAAAATCATTTCGCATTGTGCTGTGTCACTGTTTTTTTTTATTTTATTAGGTTTTTTCATTCTTATAAATTAGTGTCGAATTGAGAGTTAATAAAATTTTATTGATGGACGCCATGTCTTCTTACGTATATAATATATATGGTCTGACTGGTACTAAATATACTTTAAATTACGATAGTTATAATTAGTCAGCTTCACGCGGTATCCCGCTTATAGCAGGATAGGTATAGGGAACCTATTGTTAAGGCACTCCGTTCCTCACTTTCCGCCTAATTTTTCGAGGCATTCTGTGTTGAGTGGCGGAATTCAAAGCCGAGCTTTTGCCCTGGTGCGAGCGAAGCGAGCGAGCAGAGCGAAGAAATGAAATGTAATTAGTATAACACAAAAATTGACTCTAGATTTGATTTGGAAAACGGAATATAAGAAGAAAGGATTTGACAAGTGATATTAGAACCATGAGAAAGAAATAAGTGATTAATTTATATGAACAATTATTTGCGAGCTTTCATTTTTAGTAGTAATAATAAAAAACTATCAAAATTTATGATATAAACTAACTATTTAAAGAGAAAGTAACTATCATAATGCAGCGTTTATGATATTTAAATAAATTTTTACAGAACATGTCAAGAGAAGTCAAAATTGCAAAAAAAAAAATTTAAGTTTTTTATGAATCTACGCGTAAGTTTTCCAGAATCTATTAGATGATAGTAATAAGTCATGAAATTGTATAACGAAAAAATGAAAATATTAATATTTATAATAATGAAATTATTAAGCTTACAAACGCTTGCACCCTAGATCTACACCACTATTAAATTATTAACCATTAGAAATAATTGACGTTTCCTGAAATACGAACCACATACAAGCATAGTAATTAACAACTCAATCCAAAAACTATAAAATATAGTTAACGAGATTATTTAACGAGATTAACGAGATTAACAGTATAAACGACATCCGAACGATCGCATGATCCACATCGTCGCGTGTTATATGAATGCTCCTCCGTTATTCTTTATGCGGTTACCGTTACCGAATTGACCAAATCCCGTTTACACTATGTCTGAACGTTTTATGTGGACGGCTTGAAATTTATTAGAGTGTTCTCGGAAATATGAGTTGCTATTCTGAGTGCATGTTTAAATTAGTGCATTTTGTTTTCTAATTTGTATTTTGCATTTGTTAACTTATTATGTTAGGGCAATACCATAAATAATATTATACGTATAATATAATTAAATTTTCTTTTTTTTATATCTAACTAGCGGCCCGCTCGCGGTTTCACCCGCGTGAACTATGTTATTATTAATTTCTGTCTCCATGACTACGTCCTAGTGACGTCTATGCAAAATTTGTTACTCCTAGCATTTGTAGTAACGGAGTTTCATACAAACTTTCGACCCCAAAAACAACCCCTTAGAAGTTGAATATTGCAAATTCCCGTCTTAGCGAGCACCCACGTCCTATAAGTAACTCCTATGCAAAATTTGAGATTCCTAGCACATGTAGTTTCTGAGATTTCGTGATGAGTGAGTGACCTTTCGATTTTATATATATATAGATAATAGAAGATTAAGTAACTGTTATAAACTATGATTAAAATAAATATATGCTTGAATTGTATTATATAATTTTAACGTCTGCGAACCAACCACAAAAATACAAGTTGCTGCACAGATTAAATCATTGTAAACGGGATTTATTAACTATCCAAAAATAACGGCGCGTGCGCACCATACGGATATAATTTTTATGTTAATTTAAATAGTTCCGCCGACGTTTAAGAGTGGCTGTTTAATTTTTTGATTCACTGACTTCTTTATTCTTTTAGTTAATAATTCTAATTAGTTATTTAAAATTCATTTTTTTATATCTTCATACGAGTATGTTGAATAACTCAAGTTACGTATAGTGTGCTATTTTTCCGTCAGAATTTTTTGCCTTGTAGTCGTTTGCAATGATTGCATTTTTTAAGCAAATAACACGGTAGTAGTTAAAATTTAATTTAAAATATATTATAATTCTTGTAAAGATCTTAATGATTTCTTTAAATTATCTTATATTACAGGAATATTATTTTATAACGAATACGTTATTTTTACAGGAAAGAACAAAAAAAAAATTAATCAAATATCCATAGATGACTTACACATCATGTTCAATATATATAAAAAGTGATAAAAAGCTGATCAAAAACCTTATCTTCTACGCGGCGTTCAGCTCCGACACGTAATGCCTCCAGAATTTAGCGGAAAATGGGGAACAGAGTGTTTTAACAATAGGTTCCTCTGCTGTGTACTAGATATAACGTGAAGCTTAAGAAGAAGAAAAGCTTAACCTCAATTAGCTTCGTCATTTCATTGACTTTTTATGACATAGCTCTAAAAATAAACATGACTTACTTTTTTTTGGCTAAAAATAATGGTAGGTATTACAAATGGGGGGGGATTGTCACATTACCGTTAAGCTGGCCACATTGGCCGCCGTCGCAACGCCTGCTGGAAGGCGGTACCACTTGTAGCAAATAATGAGTGTTTTAACTATCAATTAGTATAAACGGATGAACAGTTATCATTATAAATATAAGTAGAAGTTGTAATTTTTATAGCTGTAGTTTGTAAATATTTTCTAGAATACTTTGTTGTTGACTTTTGCAGGCCATGGTATATATACCTAGTTTCATTGGACTTCGTAAAATAATTATCCTGTAAAAATAATTGGTTCAGGCCAGTCATGGTGGAGAAGGATAAACGTGTGATTATAAACGTGACAAGTTGTGGGTTCGATTTCATATTTTAATTTATTTGCTCTGGTATCGAGACGGAGCGTGGCGTTGAAATCCACCACTTAACAAGCCAAAATGAGGAGGAACGGTGTGTCTTAACACTAATTAAAGGTTAATTCTCCCTATCCTGCTATATGCGGGATACAGCGTGAAGATGAAAAGAAGAAAAAAAATAGTCATTTTATATTATTATATATTACTTAGTGAGATTCCGTCAATTCGTCAATTCTTTATGATAAAGCATAAATGATTCTATTAAAAGGACTCGAACCCACTATCTACAGTACTGTATCCACGAAATACCACCCTAGTATCAGATGTCACAAATGATATAATTTAAAACATTCTTTTTTATTTATATTTAACATGAGTAAAAATAAACATCGCCATTGATTTATTAAAATGAGAGCGGTAGCATTTCTTCTAACAACATTTTTTAAACATATTAAATCCTTTATAGCTTACTATAGTTTGACAATTTATTACTAAAAGCAATAAAATGTAGACAAACACACCATAAAATTGATTTTTATCATTTTATTCAAATATACTACAGCATTTTATTATATGGGATTTAGATTGAATTGATTGAATTAATGTTGTTTGCAAAATAATATTAGGATATTGCTAATAAAATATCAATTTTATAAAACGTAGTAAATGAATTGTAGAATGTAAATTATAATAATATTTATAGTTCTCCAAATAAATAATACTTAAAAATAGGATCATTAAACTGAATTATAAAAATATAAAATAATATTTAATAATTTGCTTACGTTTTTCTAGTCCAATTCAGCACATTTCAGCTTCTCTGAATACCTTATATAGGTATTTATTTCTATACATTTATATTACGTACCTAATGTATATATTTATACATCGTGATATCTCATTTTGTTTTAGGATATTCCTTTATATATAAATGAAAAAATAAATAAATAAAATAAAATTGTAGTTCATTTTATACAAAATTTATTACGTTCCTAATTGCCCTACACTTGAAGTGCTCACAATTGTGAAATTCGTATGGAACCCTTGGTGGGTGAGACCAGCTCGCATTTAACCGATTTTTCAATTAAAAAATCCTCATTCAGTATTATTTACTTTGGACAACAAACATTTAGGTGACATCGTACTTAGAACGTAACAACAAATAAAACAACATTAGTAGATAATAAAATATTGAAACAAAGCTACAAGTGTTGGCAAAACAAAACATAACAAATGTTAAGTCAACGCGGACCATTCTCCGCTGTGCTCAGTAATAAACGGTTACGACGCTTTCTATTCAGTAGTTGCCGCTAATATACTGCTTAGTCGATTCTGTTGAAACTTTTAAGCAATTTTCAGGATTTTACTTGAAAAAGAAATTAACTTGAAAGATAAAGATCTTTAAACAGAACTTGTAATTTGGAAAATTCTTCGTATATGTATATTTTAAGCACACTTCTATAGCAATTTGTGGAATGGGATTTATTAGATTATCGTTGCTAGCTTTAGGGACGCAAAATGTATGAGAAAAGCTTAAAAATATATATAATCGTAATAAACAAAGAAAAATTGGATTAAGATCTAAATTTGTAAAGAAACGTGCTGACCAACACGTCCTAACTGTGCCGTGACGGCACACACACACACATAGCATTATAATATTAAAAATAATGTTTTTATGTCTTACATGCATAATATAAAAACTTTTTCTTTTTCCCTCCTATGTTGTTAATTGCATTCATCAAAATTCAAATAGCATGTCAAACACTTGAAGCACTCGAAATCAATAGAGCCAAGCATCGTAATACTTAGTGAGCTCGAACACAATTAAAAATAAGCTTCACGCTGTATCCCGCACACAGCGATATAGACAGAGGGTACCCAGTGTTAAAACACTCCGTTCCCTGCTTTCCGTCGGATTCTGGTCTCCACAATTTCGACGACGTGCTTTGCCTCGACAACAGAGCGAAGAAATGAAAAAATATAATTAATACATTTAAATAAATATTTAATTTCCTCGAGTGGGAATGGAACCCACAACTTGCCGCGTTCACAGTCACCCTTCCTTCTTCTGCGCCACGACTCACACAGTTATGTGTGCTTATTTTTCAGGATAAGCAGAGGAAACCTAGTGCTAAGCCACTCCGTCCCCCACTTTTCGCAGAATATTCAAAGCATTGAATATTGAATAGCGGAATTCAACGCCGCGCCTTGCCTTATTAATTGCATTAATCAAAATTCAGACAGCATGTCAAAACACTCACAATCAATAGAGTCAAGCACAGTGTAATATCTAGTGTGCTCTAGCACGATTACTTGTATTGTTAGAACGAAGTAATTATCTCTATCGAGTGCTCTCACGTGGGAACTCACCGGAACAATATCTTCGGAAGCAATCATGTGTGTATATCGTCTTTTTATTAATTAGAAAAAAATATATATCTTTATTTACAATACTAGGAAGTTCCATTTTAATGGGAATAATTACGGAGAGTCCATAAAGAGAGTAAGGTGTGCTGTTGATTTATTTCTATAGCTAACTAAGTAAAGCTTGGTTTTTTTATGAGTTGTTAGTACAATTAAATTTATGGATGGATGACTAGCGTAATTAATATTGAAAGACTAAAAATTATGCTATTATTTTTCTTTAAGACTAATTTAGTCCATATTTTTATTTTAAATTTTATTATTGTTTGCCTTAAATTCTACTCATCAAAAATACGCTGCATATATGTATGTAGTTATAATATTATTACTTTCAGATTTTTAAAATATGTATTTAAGTTTTTACTATAACATCTAAATTTATTTCATAATTATTTATGTACATTCACTTAATTAAAATATTATGCAAGTCAATTGCTTACAAAAGTTTAATTACGTAATTTTGATAATTAGAAAAAATACGATGTTTTTTTGCCATTATAATTTATTTAGCTATACAATAATATTTAACATTAAATTTCTTATAGAATTTTTTACCAACAGTTAGAATTATTATTGTTGCACATAAAAGGTATATAGAATAATAATAAACAATTATTAATATATAAATAAAAAACTCACCAATTCACGTGCGAAAATAATTTTCATTTATCATATACATTTTACTAAATTCACCAAAATCAAGTCCACAACACATTTCAGAAATTCAAAACTGTCATATTTGTTACAGATTATAAATAGAAATCTAAATTAGGTTGTTTATAGTGTTATTTTTTTTTTAAAAAAAAAAGCAAGGTGCTTTATATAGTAAACTTTATAGCTTTATATTTAATTTAGGATTTTTAAAACTTTACAGGTTTATATTAGATTTTTTTACGAAAGCTTCGAAAGAGTAGACGAGTAGGGAAGTACGGTACGACAAGACTCGCCTGCACCGCGCGTGTCGGCTAAATGTCTCTCGGCACCTGTTCACGTCGCATGTGGTACGGCACGGGGATGTTCAGTATCGAGTCATTGATACTAATTAAAAAGTTATTGCATAAGCCGTTTAGGTTCTGTGGTGAGATTTTTGTTAGTTGGTATTAGGTTTGGATTCGTTTTTTTTTAGAAAAGTAGTGTTTGTATTTGGTTTTTTTTTGTAGTTTATGCTAGAATTATTATTGTTGCTTTTTTTATGATAATATAATGTATTGAGTTGTTTTTCTATAGTATATAGTAAAAATTTAGAACTATATTTAATGAATATTCTAGAAATAAAATATGTAACGTTAAAAAAAAGACTACTAAATACTAACATGTAACGAATGCAATTTTATAATGATTGATATTCATCCTATTAATTATATTCTTTTGATCGTTGAATCGGATTCATATAAAACTCATAGAGTTCAATGTAGTTAGCGTTAACATTACTGTTTTCGCTTCTTTATAAATACTGTTCTTAATATATTTTTAATTTATATTAATCAGTGCCAATTTTAGTTTTTGATATTTTTTTTTATATCTTGTTAATTTATTTTAAATCAGATTAACATGATTATAGGTTCAACTAGACATGTCTCTAATTTTACTTATTTTTTTGACATTTATTTTTTTATCCTAAGACATTTTGTTCCCATTAAGGAATGTTAAGTAACGGAAATCAACGCCGCAAAAAATATATTATATATTTTTTTATTTATTTGAACGAACGAAAATAAAGTGAATATTATTTATATAATAAGTAATATTTAAAGAAATTATAAAATAATAAAAAAAACAAAAAATATTGGCAGCGGTGGGATTCGAACCCACGCCTCCGAAGAGACTGGTGCCTTAAACCAGCGCCTTAGACCGCTCGGCCACGCTACCCGTTACATTGCGTTGTGAAATAATCTATGGCTTACTTCTGACCACATA
>JAEBDU010013512.1:449737-511712 GCA_016802625.1 Heliconius numata | reverse complement strand
GTTACATTGCGTTGTGAAATAATCTATGGCTTACTTCTGACCACATAACTGTGATAACTACTTTAATTTCGTTTTAAAAATAGATATTGAAATAAAACAACAAGTTCTGCATGTCGTTTTAATATCCAGTTTTTAGTTAAGATTTATATTTACATACAAAACGTACGTAAATTGTAGTTACAATACATATATTTTGAATAACTGGTAAATATAAAAAAATATACAATTTCATACAAATAAAATAAATGTATATCTACAATGACATACAATTTATAATTACATGGATTCCTATTATGTAAATATTCACTATCAATACTAAGTAAATGTATGACAGTATGTATGTATACATCTTTTTGATTTGTTTAATTAAAATGTAAAACTAAAATATTCATGTATTAATTAAGACAATTTAAAAGTAAAAATTGTAACTTAAAAAAACAAAACTTATTTTAACTTTATTCTTGACTCTTTTTTTATACATAAAAGATGGAAATTGTATGAATTATGTAGGTATATAACTCATACAATATTTTTAGCAACAGTTTAAGACTAAACTGACTACATGTCCACTCTATCTAAAGACGGAGTTTAAGGTAATATCTAATATATTTGAAGTTTGACAAACTAAAATGAGAATTCCTTCATAAATTTCTTTGAAATGACGCAACAGTTTACAATTTCATAGAAAGCCGCTAAGGTGTTACCTGTTACTTTACGAGGGGACGACGTGCATGTGACATTTGTATAATATATTTATCTGAGAAATTTTGCGAAACAGTGTAAAATATTACTTACTACAGTTAAATAAATGTCATGAAAATTGTATTATTTTTTTATTAAAAAAATGTCTTTTTTACGTTAAAAAACGTAACGTACGTGATGTATGTGGTAGTATAGAGATCTTACTGAACTCGATAATTGTGGGTTGAAATCATATGTACTGAAAAATATTTTGCTGTAGGTATCAGTCTTAGGGAGCTTTACGCCACCTATGAACTAGCGTGCAATATTCAAACAAAGAGTTCAGAACGAGGTGACTTCCTATAAAGTTTACTCTCAGTTTCACACTGTGTCTTGTATGTAGCAGGGTAGGTAAAGAGAGCCTAGTGTTAAGACACTTTGCTCCCCAATTTCCGCTGAATTCTGGACACCAGAGCCAAATATTAAATATATCATTTACACGAGTAGCAAACGAATCCACACTCTGTCGCGTTTACAAACACGCGCTTTTAATACCTTTACGCCACAACTAGCCTCAAACGAATAAAATATTCTTAAATGTGAATATTAATTATGAATAGTATTTTATAATGATAAACGAAGTATAAATAATAGTATTTTATATACACACAATATTTCGGTTACATACGTACCTACCTGGCTGTTTAAAAAGACAATATTTGAAGTTTTATATTTATAGTACACATGAGATTATATCCTAGGACGTCAATAATAAAACACTGATCATCTACCGCAAGCACACACGCTTTATAGAGGAAACCACCATTACACCCATAAAAGTAATAATGGTGGCTACCGTCACTTGCTTTTCTGTATTATGATGATTTTAACTACATTGTACCTTTTTAGAGTTCTATTTTAAACGATAATGGTATATGTTTAAGCTAAAATTTAAGTTGAGTTTAAGTCATATTTTTATTTCACCAGTCTATATTTCGCCAGTTGGATAGGTGAGGCGTGGTGCTGGTGTAGAAGCGTGCGACTGTTAACACGACAGGTGTGGATTCGATTCCTACTAGAGGAATTTAATAATTGAATATTGTCTCTCAACTTCAACTTCAACTCAAAGCATAACTGAAATATAATTATAACAGATATATACAGTAATACCGATAATAACATTTTTTTATTTTTTTAAGCTTCACACTGTAATCCGTAATAAGTAATAATCATTCCCCCGAATGGGAATAGAACTCACAACCGTCGCGTTTAGACGCTTCTCTATACACGCGTGTGCCCCTACGCCACTTCGACGTCAATGAACGGTTGTTTTTTGCTTTGAAATAATATTTCAAAGCAAAAAACAACGGTTCATTGGATATTGTGTCAATTTGACATGTTATGAAATAAGTAGTATGCATAAATTACAAATGTAAACATATTTAAAAACTTATATTTTTTAAAAATATATTAACATATTCTATTCTCATATAAATACATCACAAATTTAAGTTATAAATATCTCTATAGAAACTCTAACTGTAGTTAAATTTGTTCTTATTAAATATTTAACTATTTCTATAGAGATTCTAATTTAATAGTTAAATTTCTTCGTTTGGTCAAAAGTAAGTACTTAGATACATACATATGTTCAAACAATAATCTGTAATTGCGTGATTGTGGACATTGACATACCTATTTTGAATATGCTTGTAATAAGTTGCCACTCAATCAGTGGCTGTTTGTATTTCTTTGTTTATTTGACACTAGACACTAGGCACTAGGCATTAGAGAATATTAGATTTTTATATTTTTTTTTACAAGACTTTTCATATTTGTGATATTTTATTTAACAAGAGATCGTGCGCAGATGAACAAGCGTTGCTGTAAGCGAGATTAGTTGTGGGTTCGATTCCCACTCGATGTAATTAAATATTTCTATTTTTTCGCTTTGGTGTTGATTTTCGCACAATGCCACCAAACACTAGGCCTCTTCTGTCTACTCTGCTATATACAGGATGCAGCGTAAAGCTATCTAATGAAGACCTAAGTATCGTTAAGAGGCCTCTTTAAGATGTACCCTAGTACTAAGCTTCTGCTTCGTTCTCTCCTACATTAATATTATTTATTGTATTTTTTTCATAAATGCATTTAAAAAAGATAAGTGCATATAAAAGTACTCTTCTATATTAACTTTAGGTTTTTTAGCTTGGTAATAAACATGTTTTCTCTCTTCATTTTTTTGTTTCATTTAGTGAATTTATGCAAGAAAAACAAAAACGAATACAATATTGGCTTGAGAAGTAGAGTAAGTAGAGTAGGAACACTTTTTGAGGAATATTTGAACTAGACACGACTAAACAAAATTAAATTGTCTCAACTTTATTTATAAAGTGTCTTTATAACGAATATTTAACTGATTATCTTAAGAGTTATCTTACCTCTATAAATATTTCAAGGTAGAGCGATATCCTATCTACAATTTCGTGCTCCGATACAACGGCCCATTAGCTCAGTTGGTTAGAGCGTCGTGCTAATAACGCGAAGGTCGCGGGTTCGATCCCCTCATGGGCCAATTAATTTTTTAAATTAAATTTTAATTTTCAATTGTTAATTTTTAAAAAAGTGTTGCTTTTTGTAAAGGTATAGAGATATTTTTTATTGAGAAGTCGTTATGGTGCAGCGGGAGACTGTCTACTCTTATCCAACTAAAGTTGTTGTTAGTTTGATTTCCATTCAGTTTCGCTTTAGCTTTTAGGCGTGTTATTTCACCTTACAATATCTTCTTAGATGAGAAGTGATGATAAAAGTGACATGTCACTCCGAATCCCTCTGCATATTTGGCAAGTCGATGTGCGGAGATAAAAAAATTTAATCTATAAAAAAAAACATAAATTCCTTACAATTAATATAAAATGATATCTGTAATATATTCTCGATATGTAACCGAGTGTAAACAGAAATGTTTTATAACATAAATTTAATGATAATTTCATGGGTGTAATTCGGCCCCATTAAGACGCTCTGTGAACTACCTAATTAATATATCAATTTGGTTGGAATGTGAAAATTAAATTGTAGTGCTATACATAAATTGTTTTAAATATTTATTTATGTGACATATTTGGGACGAATAGATTTTCATTAGTATGCTTTAAATGAATTTCAGATCTATAGTTTCGTATTTCTCTGTTTTTATATATTGAATAGGCTTGCGTTTGACCGCATCAAGTCTAGTGAGCGTTGATGCGATCTACGGTGGTGCACGCTTGCCTAGCAGACCTATTCACTCTGTTTTTGAAGAACCTCATAGTGCATGTCTTAGGAAGTACAGATGCCGGCAATGAGTTCCAATCTCTCGCAGTGCGGATGAAGAATGTAGCCTCAATGCGTTTCGCTGGTATGGTAGGAATTTCTACCAGGTACGGATGGCGTGAAGCTGTATTTCTAGAAGTTTTAAGGAAAAAAAGGGGGAATTAAGCTATGCAAATCAAGGTCACACTCGCCGAAATGTATACGGTAAAACATTGACAACGATGACTAAGGCTCTGTAGTTTTCTCATGTACGATTAGGAATTTAAATTATTATTACCACTTTTATATAGTAAACGAGATAGTTTTATGATCCTTTTCTTATTAATATAGGTATTATAAATTAAAAAAAACTAATGTTTTAGTTAAATATTTATATTCAGCTAAAATATTGGCTATAATACAATATATCTTCTTTTTTTAGTTATAATATAAAATTTCTTTATAGAAAAGTTATAATATAAATTTACCCCATCCATTTTATATTTCAATCCATAAATAATAAAATACATTTTTTACAAAACAATTTGTATGAAAGTCTATACAAATACTAAATAATTGCACAACCGGCCAGTCGTATTTACAATTTAAATGGCATTTATCACTGTAATAGTAATATTTACAATTTTAAATTGATAATTAACTATAATTTAAGAGACATTTATTAACAATATATTTAGTTACTAAATCGAAATCATTCATGACTTCACGAGACAGTCCTTGGCTTTTAAGAGCTTCTCAATTTGGCATATTAAACAATTAATTGTCATAAAAAGTAAATTGTATAATATCAATTAATTTAATATTGTAACAAAAGTAATAACATCTAAGAAAAAATATCTGTAACAAAAGAAATTACACTTATACTACCATGTTATCCTCTAGATTATTATTTGTGAACAAAAATATTCTTTTAAGTAAATAAGGCACGTATTTACAAATCGCTCTCAAGTCGTCGTCGATCGTCTGAGATCGATCTTGAGATTTCGTTTTCACTTACAAATATATAATTTATGAACGATAACAATATCTCGAGATCGATCTCAGACTTGAGAGCGGTTTATAAGAGCCTAAAACTTCCAATATAACATAGAGGTAAGTATATTGCTCATTGACTTGTAAACATTTGAAATACTCGTACCTAATAGAGTCTTGAAATTTACATATTTACAAATTAGATTTACACCTAATACATATTAATTACACATAACTTCTAGTAATTACTTTTTATATTAATATATACAGTATCCATTTTCATGATCTAAGCTTCAAAGATAATTATAATCAAAATTATTAAAAAGGGTGGGAATGCTTATCTAAATTATAATAATATATTTTAAAATTCATATTCTTTCAGGCATTTGTCAAACGATCCATGTTTGATTAAAAATCAGTCTTTCGTGGGAACTTAAGAATTATACCACTAAAATATGAATATACTCATAGAATACTCAAAAATTGTATTTGAGGTAAATCGGTGGCACGAAAAATATACTAAGATTTTCTATATAGTTTACTTGAATTTATAATATTTATTATACTAAGTACACTCCACAGACTGAACATATGGCGAATCGTCTAAGTTCGATAAAGACGAAGCTGAGGCTCTACCATCACAACCGGTTATAATTGATATAACACTCTTATGTTCTGAATCACTATCACCACTTAAAATTATATTCGTTTCACCAACAAACCCAGAATCTATTTGATTTTGATTTAACTTCGTATCCATTTCCAAGCCTAGTTCTTCAAAAATTTGCTTGGAATCGTCAATATTTCCAAAAAATACTGAATCAGTTTCAATACTCTCCCCTCCAGATTCGCTTCGACCGTCACACAGTGACTCTAGTTCATCAGTGTCCGTGTCTATGTGGAGGGGATGCGCTTTAATTGATTTCGGAATCAAATCCAATTGTATCATTTTAGGTTTCAATTGCATTAAATATCTTGCTCGTCTTTTAGATTCATTTGAATCAGTGCTTAAGTAACCTGAATCTTCAGTTCGACAAAGCTTCTTCAAATCGACCCGTCTAGATCTCATTCTGGTCGATCTTCGGCCAGATCGTCTTGAATTTATATTATCTGTTCGAGAGTATGGCGGAAAACGATCACGCTCTTCTGATGATCGATATCTATCACTCGGCGGACTATTTCTTGGTGTATTGCTTTTAGAGTTTGATTCTCGTTTTTTCGATAACGGTGGTTTAGTTTCATTTTCTTTTTCGAAATTCCGAGCAAACGCAGCCACTTCTTGTGTTCCATAGGGAACACTACCTCGTCGCTCATATAATGGTCTTTCATCAAGTAATTTGTTTTTATTAGCTTCATATATTTGCCTTAAGCTGCCGATTTTTCGTGTAAATGCCGCTTCTGGAGGACTCTTCTGCTTTTCAGTTTCAGGTATGGTTATTTTATGTTTGAAACTACCACCGGATTTTAGAAGAATTTTCTCAACGCATTTTTTATTTTCCGTCGTTTCCGTAAATCTTTTTGGTTTCCTGTCAAGAGTGTCTGGATCAAAATCCTCATTTTCATTTCGTCTATTCTCTACAGGTGATCCACGAACTTCAATAGTCAGAGGTCCGGCTTTTTCTATGTTATTGTATATAGGTTCAATTGAATTAATGAAGATATTATTGTTATTATTTGGACTTTTCTTATTACAAACATCAAAGCTTATTATTTGAGAAGGTAAGTGAGACGTATTTTTTAAGTCACGCCAACTTTGTGTTAATCTATCGCGAGATATTGGAGTGTTTTGTATCAATATATCTTTATTATCGAGTTCTGGTCCGTAATCTAAGGAAAATCTTCTTTTTTTGGACATTTTTCTTTCTAGGCTGTCAAAGTCAGCTGCACTCTCAAGTTCTAAGTCTTTATTACTTTCAGCAAGTACATTGTCATCACTAAAATATTGCGGATCCACAGCTGTGACTGGTATTACTAATTTAGGTACCATCGAGTTACTTTCTGGTTCAATTCTTTGGCATTTATTTAATTCTCTAATAACAGCTTCCATTTTCCTTTTAACTTCTGGTGAAACTGGTTCAACTTCATCAAAATCAATATCTGATATATTTGTAGGCGGTGGGGGTGGGGGAGGTAGTTTTTTTCTAATACGTCTTGTGCCATGATTTGTAGGACTTTTTATTTCTGAAGTTGTAATTACAGTTCCTTTAGCTATTACCACTTCATTTTTATTTACATTTGAAATATTGTTATTATTTTCTTTTATAATTTTATCTTTTAAATAATCTTTTACAACTGATTCAGTAATCTTAATAGTTTCTAAATCAATATTAGGTACAGGTTCAACAGGATTAAGTCGTACTTCTTTATCTCTTGGTTCGGTAACTCGTGGAGTACCACTCACTTTGGCTACAGATTTGACCGGCCTGGTCACTAACACTGGAGTCGGTACTTCATCGAGCCACTTCTGTACTATCTTTTGCTTATAATCATCACTAACACACGTCTTACATGAATTGGAGCGTGTTAAATTTATATTTTTCTGTGATTTTGAACTATCGCACCCTGGGCAACCACCACAATGGATTGCTCTACGGCTATTCTCCCTTTTGAGGCTTATAGCGCTAAATCTCCTGCCACGTCTCGCACAAGGAATATCCCACCCAAGGTCTATAGTATGATATGATTCTTCTTCGGGTATATCTGATAATATTGGTATGAATCTTTTTGAAGTCATCTTTTCTTTTGCAAGTGACATTACTTCTCTTAGTTTTATCAAAAACTCTGTAGCCGCAGGTGGTGGATTCTGAAATTGTCAATTTAATTTATACTATGTAAAACAATAAAAAAAGTAAAGTTGACTATGTAATATTAAAATATATTGATTTTTTAGTAAGTAAATTAAAGATATAGTATTTGAGAAAAAAATAGTAAATATTGTACCTTTAACAAGTCTATTTCGAAAAACACAGGATTGAAATACAATTTTCTTCTCACAACCGGTTCTCCTTCAGGTTGTATTGTTTCATTATCAATGCAATGTAGTATAGACAGATCTGAGTGTGGTGCTTTCTCTAAATCTGGTGATGAAGATCTTCGTTGTATTCTTTCATTTAGTTCTGGTGTGGATGTGCGTATTATCGGTCTTGATGGCTTCTTTCTAGAATGTACCACTGCGGATACAATGTTTGGATTTCTATCCAGGAACTAAAAATAATCATAAATATTAAACATATAAATGAATATTACAAAATAGGTACAACACATAGTGTTTCAATATAAGACGGAAAGTAAGAATGGAGAGTCTTAATATCCCTACGTTCAAAAAATATAAAACTATTATATTTTTTTAATAATATATTGTCAATATATGACAATATATTATTAAAAAAATATAATTATTCGTTATTTCCACAGTTTCAATTGAAATTGTTAACATTTAATACCTTGTGAGTGTTAACTGATGATGAATCGAAAGTATCTTCTGTGTGTTCACTAACATCAGAGAGGCCAGCATCATTCGAATAATCGCTTCTCATGTTTTCCATATTTAATAATGGATTTGATTTCATTCTCTGAAAATAAAAATCAATTGTACAGTCTACTTACAAAAATATACTACATATAAAGTTGTATTTGAAATTAGTTTTTTTTAATAAGGGAATGAAATTCATAAACTCATAATTTAAGAACTTAGTACATATTAAAGTGAAACGGAGAAAATTGACAATTCAAAACATTATAATTCTTACCATACTATCCATTCCTATTCGTGAGTCAAGAGTGGAGCCATTATCCGTAGATAAAGTATGAGATAGGTTTACTTCTGGATCTTTAATTTTTCTCTTCTGTTTCTGTTTATAATTAATATAGAATATGATTCCTGCTGCGTAAACAAAAACTAACATCAATACACAAACGCCTATAGCTAGAGATTCTAGAACACTTAGGCCGTGACCTTGTGAGGCTGGTTCAGTAGTTACTGTTTCACCAGCATGGAACGGTATGGACCTCACATCTGAAAAAGTATTTTTTATTTATTGCTGGTTCAGATAAGTTTTGTTAAATCTAATTAACGGTGTAGATTCCACACCATTAATTAGAATTTTTAGCTTCAAAATATTTTACATAAGCATACACGCTGCAATCCAAAATAAATAAATATTTTTATTGTTTTAAAATTAAATTTATTAGGTTCTCTCCACCATAGGACCATTTAACAATTACAAAAATTGTATAAGATTTAGATTTTTCACCTAATACTGTATTACGTGTTACTCCAGCGACACGAAAAGCTGCACATGAAGCTGCAAGGTGCGCAGGTTTTGGTGCTGAACAGAGCACATGGACGGCTATCAGACGCCCTTCTAAGCGAGCGTGTAGAGTTGGTGATCCACGCCACTATTGACAAAAATTGATAGATAATATTAATATTATTATTAATTAAAACTTCTATTATTATTTTTCTAGCTTCACGCTATATCCAACAGGGTAGGCAGAGAGAGTCTGGTGTTAAGACACTACGCCGGATTCTGGAGGCACTGCGTGTTGAGTGGTGGAACTCAACGTCCCACTTTGTCGCAACACCAGAGAGAGCATTTCCTCGAGTGGGATAATTGCTTACATTTACATAAAATTTGAATCTTGATTCATGTTCTTAAGTTAAAATTCCATACTAAAATGTATTAAGTATAATGACAGAAAAATATTTTAGTGACATGCTGGTATATGAGGTATGTTACGGGTTCGCAGCGTATCAGATTGTCATTGGCTTTGACTGGAAAATATGTGGAAAAGAATGTTTAAAAATAAATTTATAAAAAAATTCGTATGCGAATAAAAAGTTTGTAGGGGTATTGCACTAGTCTTATTATATTATTTATAAACACGCTATATCAGCAACCTGAATTTATTCGCTACAAATGCAATTGTGAAATAATGTTCCACTATTGTTTTGTAGCGTATAAATAACCGAATTAAATATATAATAAAAGAGTTGAATTTAAGGTCTCGTCTTAGTAACATCGCCACGATACCCGTTGCCCTCAAGTTTTTGGTCACGGTTCTTTAATTGAGTATGTATTTTAAAGTAAGTAATATGGTATATTATATTTTATATAAAATATCTCTGTTTCGAAAATAAAATATGTAAAGCAGGTAAATAAATTTTTACAAAATTTTAAAGAGTTCCCCTTAATACTAGACCACGACTAGGAAAATACGTGGAAAGATAGACATAAGAGGAAATTAAATATGCCGCTTGATGTTTTACGTAACAAAAATTAAGATACTACGGGAAAAATATTTAAGGGTTCCTTAAAATATCTATAAAAATATAGTTATACTATTCAAATACTATATTTAAAATTATATAGCTTTTAATAGATATATAGATAAATATACTTCTTTGAATTTTTTCTCTCTTTAATCCCCAATTTGACTGACATATCAGTCGACCATATCAACGTATACAAATGTGACTATAAAATATTTGGACAGTCCAAACAAATTGGTCCTTTGACGCTTCAACTTTATCTTCAAGATCTGCGTGCGGCTTTCATCCAAAAAACATGACTTCCGATTGAAAGGTTAAAATTCGTATGTGATAGTGTATTATGCTTTAAGCATACAAAAATTATTTATAAAAAAATATATTATTTTCATTAGGATACAAATTAATAACTATTATAAGAATTAATTCAAAATATAGGAATAGAGAAAATACAAAGCTACATATACAATGACTTCGGTCGTAGGAAAATCATCTACTTTTTAGCTTCACGCAATTTCTTAATGCCGCAATTTCTTAATGCCGCACATAGCAGGGTAGGCAGACGAAAACCTGACCTGAGAACCTAGTGTTAAAACTCTCTGCTCTAAATTAAAACACTACAGCATAACGCTGCGCTACGCCTCTTTACTAGAGCGAGGAAGTAAAAATATTAAATATATCATTTTCTCGAGTGAGAATCAAACTCACACCTGTCACCTGTCGCGTTTACATTCGCGTCTCACGCCTATGCCTTGTTTAATGTAATATAAAAAAATATTATAAATGAATTAGTCACTGTAAATCTGAACACCATAACCTACTTTAGAATATACAATGAATGATGTTTTCTCTCAAATTAAGATGGACAACGCTACACTTGTATCAAACATGGGAAGCCGAAACAAATGCCGCGTTATAAATAGTTAATTTATTTCTGGCAACCTGCCATCTCTACGGGCATCTTGAACAACGTTTTACTATGAGATGTTAAAAAAGTTTTTAAAAAATAACACGAAAACGTTCTTTTAGATATTTATTTAAAGCATTTATTTAGCTAAAATGCCGGATTCCATCTCATAAAAAGTCACTGATTACCGTCCAATATCTATCCTTCCTGTTCTATCTAAGATCCTAGAATCATTAGTCAATAACCAGCTTTACTCCTTTCTCTCAACCAACAATTTACTGTGTCCTTTTCAGTCCGGTTTCCGTCCCTTCCACAGCACAGTTTCAGCGCTGCTGAATATTACGGAGGACATTCGGTGCGCTATGGACAACACCAAGCTCACTGTAATGGTACTACTGGATTTCAGCAGTGCTTTTAACTCTGTTGATTTCGACATACTCCTTGGCACTCTTCGAGCAGTCAATATTTCTTCAGGAGCTATAAATTGGTTCCGCTCTTATCTCTTCGACCGCCGGCAATGTGTAAAAGCAAACGATATCACATCGACTTGGCTTGAGCTCACTGCTGGCGTTCCCCAAGGCGGCGTTCTTTCTCCACTTCTTTTCTCTGTCTTTATTAACAATATTTCAAAAGTCATTACTTCTCCTTTCCATCTGTATGCGGATGATTTGCAGCTTTATCGCCATAGCAATTTAAATGAATTGCCTGAAGTCATTGAAAATATAAATAGCGATCTCAGTGCTATTCAATCGTGGGCGGAATCTTTTGGTCTATTAATCAACCCTAGAAAGTCACAAACTATTATTATAGGCAGTAGTAGGCTTAGACAAAAAATCGACTGGGATGCTGTGCCAGCGATTCGCTACTCTGGAGAACCGATTCCTTTTTGTAGCGAAGTTAGAAATCTGGGTCTTATCATTGATTGTAACATGTCTTGGGCACCACATATCAATGCAATCCGCAAGCGCATGCACTTCTCCTTCCATTCCCTTAGGCGTCTCCAATATTTCCTCCCTCACAAAACAAAAATTATGCTTGCGCAATGTCTTCTCCTTCCAATTCTCGACTACGCTGACGTTTGCTATTTGGATGCGAATGAGGAGCTACTTGACAAATTAGAGCGACTTCAAAATCTCGCCATACGCTTTGTGTTTGGCCTGCGTAAGTATGACCACGTCTCTCAATTTCGTGCTCAACTTAATTGGCTCCCAATCCGTCTTCGCCGTGATATGCACATCCTTACCTTACTTTTTAAGATCCTCAATTACCAAAATTTTCCTAACTACCTACGTTCCCGCTTTAATATTCTCCCCCGTCCCACACGCTCTAGGCGGTCGTGCGTCGTTCCGGCGCTCGAGATACCTATGAGCAGTACCAAATTTTTCCATAAGTCTTTCACTGTGTACGCCGCATCACTTTGGAACCAACTTCCCATCCCTATCCAAAGAAGTCCTTCCTTACTGTCCTTCAAATCCCAGCTAAAAAAACATTTATTTGCTAGTATGAACTAGTATTATGAACTAGTACCTAATTTTATTCAGACAGTTTTTTTTTTTTGTTGAGCATGACAGCCGCACTTCACGTATTTATATATATATATATGTTTATTTATATATATTAGTATATTGTCATAAATTTAGTATATATGTATTATATATAGTTTGTATTTATAAATTTAGTGTATATGTATCTATTTATGTATTTGGATATGTATTTACTCTTTTTTGTGATTATTATTTTTTATTTAAATTCTTAGTGATTTTTTTTCCTTTAATAACTGCACTGTACTCTCTTCCCGCTATTTAACAGTCACCCACTTCCATTGGTTGGCTGGAAGAGATTTCTTCTAGAAATAAGCCCACCTTTGCTAACTAAACTTTTAATTTTGTATTTCCTATGTGTTTTTTTTATGTGCAATAAAGAATATATTTATAGTATCATTGTATAGAAAAATATAACTTCTTACACTTCTCTCCATTTCTATAATTTATAAATTAAGAAAAATAAAATTAAATATTTTTTCATAAATTCCTTTTTATTCAACGACAAACGACATTGTTTTTAATTACATTTCGCTTTGCAATAATTATATATAACGGCTAGCGGACATTTTGAATTTGGGGTGGTCCATTGATACTTGAATGAAGTTAGAATTCTGAATGTACATTAATTAACTGTAAGGATAAAAAACCGAATTACGCTTATAAACAAATATTATAATATACTGTTTTATTATTTGTTTATAGATTTAAAAAGTTTTAAAGATTATGACATAGACACTTAAAAAAATATAGGTTGTTTTTATTTTTTTACAATTTCATAACAAAATACCAAGGCTTATACGTTTTTAGACTTGCTCTACTTTTCCCCCATATTTTCGTTATATAAAATTGTTAAACGGTACATTTATTTTAATTATGATGTAATAAAATAAAATATTCTTCTCTTAATTAACCAACAATGTTTTAGTGGTTTTTTATTGCTTAACTCAGCGGGACAAACGCTTTTGGTTCCTTTATGACTTTAGGTATAACAAATTATTTGATATCAATACAATAAATTATATTTAAAACTAGCGAACTGCTTGTGGCTTCGCCTGCTTGAGCTACATATGTTATGATTTATTAATCTGCATTACTTTTGTTAATAATAATATCGTTTTAATAAAGTAATTTTTAACAAAAAAGAAAAACCACGAACAAGAAAAACAACGAACAAAAAGTAAAAAATAATTTTACAAAGATTTTATAATTTTGTTGTCGGTGCCAAGTAAAACAAACAGTAATTTAAAGTATCTGTAAGTCATTAACTTAACGTCAAAATCGTATTGAATTGTTGTATTCATTCTACAAATTTAACATTTAATTAAAAAAATAATATAAGTACCTATTTATTTTATTAATAATAATGACAACACAATTTTACAAGTTTTTATTTACTTTTAAAATATAATAAAGAATGTAACGATATACAAAATATTGGCTGTGATTTTAAACCTGTAGACCACCAAAGCTTAGAATTTGATTATGCTCGTTTATATGGCTTTATGAAGTTTCGTCAACAAAACACTCGCTGCCGGTTGACGATAAAGCTTTTACGATTCTATCGAAAACAATTATGGCGATACAATGTTTCTGTAGATAAGATATATATTTGAATCCATTGTGGTTTAGATGGGACATGCCTTGTTTAGGTGCTAATACTAGAATTTTTTTAGCTTTACGCTGTATCTTGCATTTAGGATAGGCAGAGGGAGACACTCCGTCAAGTAAGACACTCGCCACTTTATACATAATTAAGGAGTTATTGTGTGTTAAGTTGCGGAACTCAACGCCGTGCTTTGTCCGCTAAAGCGTGCTTCCACACTAAAGCGCAGCAATAAAGATATTAAATATTTCATTTGTTCCACTGGGAATCGAACCCACAACCAGTCGCGTTTACTGTCACGCGCTTGTGACCCTGCTCGACTAGCCTCAAGTCCTAATACCTATATTATTTGTGAAATTATATTTATTCTACATTGTATTTGTCCTAAAATCTCCAATGCTTCTCCTATATTTAAAACCGTACTCGCTTGGATAGCGCATCCATAGTATCTAGAAAAATCTTTAATGCTTCTTTTAAATAATAAGTATAAATAATCAGATAATTATTATTTACAATTATTCAAAAAATGATTTTTATTTTTTTATAAATCACACTTATAACGGAGAAAAAGTTGTTAAATTTTGAATCTATTAATTACATTAACTTAAAATTAGGTTAAAATATGAATTCATAGTTATTCTTATTAATATTATAATTTGCTTTCAAATACATTATAAGTTATTATAAAAATTATACGAAAATTATTCAAAAAGCACTAATCGAACATCACGAACATAAATTTTATATGTAAATTTAGACTTTCGATATCTTTATTGATGTAAATGGGTGGGCCGATATCAATACTAATTATGTTACAAATTGTAACAGTTTTAAATCAAAAATGAGACCAAAAAACCTTTCTATATGATATAAAATTTACTTTTCAGTACACTTCCAGATCAATAAACATGTTTATATTCTCGGTGAAATTACCCGCAGCAGGGTTCGACAGAGGGAACCTAGTGTGAAGACACTCCGATCCCCACTTTCCGCCGAATTCTGGAGGCATTGCATGTTGAACGGCAGAACTAAGTCGCTTTACCTCGACACCAGAGCAAAAAATTCGATTCCTCGACTGGGAATTGAACCTGCAACCAGTCGCGATTACAGTCACACTTCGTACCCCAGTACCCCTCTATATTTTATCTCATTTATGTTTATTTCATCAGTTTCAATAACCTTCATTATAGGTATAAGTACAAGATAACGCCTTCAATAAACATGTGGAAATAAGTATTATGGAAACCATTTTAAGTATAATAAGTATAAAAAAGATAAAAAATAAGTATATGTCTACATTATTGGAATCAGTTTGGGTGGTATATCGCCTAAAATTTATAAATGCACCTAATTAAAATGTATTTTAATGTTTAAGTTCTTTTCCTCAACTTTTAATATTGTGAACAAAAATATTTTAAACTGGTACCGTTTTGTTGAATTGTAATTATTAATGCTTAATTGTTTTTCTGTTTTGTAAAGAACCCTAGTTGTAATACAGGGTGTCTCTTCCCTATTTTCGGGTCACAGAGTGGCGGAACACAACGCCGCGCTTTGCCTCGACACCAGAACGAAGTAATGAAATTATATATATTAAATTTACAATTTTTCTAAACATTTATGTTTTGTAATCTATTACTAAATAAATACTTTCGCGTACGTTTAGCAAAATGATAATAATGGATTTTATGCAATATAAAATGATTACTTTATCTATATTACCATTATATTTTTATTATTCTATATATGGGTAATAAAGCAAAAGAATTTTCTTAATCTATGTCAATTGGAGTTTGCAATTTAACCTATTTAATAGATTATACAATAATTAACGAATGTCGCAAAATGACTCTATATCTACATATACGATTACGATATATTGAGTTCCGTCACTCATCACGCAATGTCTTGAAAATTGAGCGGAAAATGGGTAACGGAGTGTCTTATCAGTTCTTCCTGCCTACCATGCAATATGCGGGATACAGCGTGAAGTTAACGAATAATAATAATTACTTACCTGTATTGTAAACAGAGAGCAGGGGCACAGGCGTGTGACTGTAAACGTAACAGATTGTAGGTTCGATTCCCACTGGAGGAAATTAATTATTTAATGTTTTTGGTACCTCGCTCTGGTAATGAGGCGATGACTCCAGAATTCGGTGGCAAGTAAAGAACGGATGTTCCTTAATTAGAAAAGAGTGATTTAATACTATGTTCCCAGAATTCTTCTGCCTGCCAAATAGCAACGACGCTATGTGCGGGATACAGCGTGAATCTATAAAAAACTTACCTGTAAATACGTGCTTCCTTCGTCTCGATATAATCCAAAAGGGACGTCATTGTCCACTAAATCTCTTAGCGTGACCCATCCAGATGGAGACAGGTATTGGGCGCTGGTAACTGCACAGATTGCATCTTCTACATCTGCACAGAAACAATAAATACTATAATTAATTATTATTAATTAGATTAGACCGTCGTCGTTTGTGGGTTCGATTCCTACTCGAGAGAGCTTCTGGTAGCTTCTCTATTTCGTTTTGGTAGCAAGTCAAAAGCCAGCCGTTGAGTTCTGCTACTCAACACACAATTATTTTAATTATTATTAATTAATATGAACGAAGACGCTTGGATAAATGGACTCTATATTTCAGTATGGGATTGCATAAGCTATTATAATATTCTTATTAGATACAAGTGCTGATTTTTTTCTATCTTATATATTAGAAGCTGAAAACTGAACTGAACGGAAGTAGAGAATGTTAAAAATAAACATTATAGAGAATAAGAGAGAGATTGAGAATTATAGAGAATAATAAACATTTATATACACTTTTTTTTATACTATTCTTATGTTTATTATTTGTCCAATCATATTCATCTCCGGTATGGTCTAGTGGCTAGGATACCTGGCTCTCACCCAGGAGGCTCGGGTTCGATTCCCGGTACCGGAAGTATTTTTTTTGGTATATGTTTGGTATATTTTTAATTTAGTTACGTTTTATTACATTTTGTAACTTACCTGTAAATATAATTTCTTTTGAAGGATAAATAATCTGTCCCTTTAGAGGCAAAAACACAAATGGAATTTGAGGCTTTGTTGATCCACGCCCAAAAGTAGCCATCGGACATTCTGGAATGTAATAGTTTATATTTCGATTTATTTATTTTATGTTCACCATGAATATGTAAAAAAGATTTATGATGGAAAAGTGAGTGGTCAGAGAGGTGGGGAAGACCTCGGTTGACTTTCAAAAACACAGTATAAAAGATACTGGAGGAAGGTCACGTGAAAAGCATGAGGACCCCCCGAAGGTCATGTATGAAGAGGTTGATGACAGTGGACGAGGCGAAAGAGGTATGTAGAGACCGTTGCGTTTGGCACTCCGTTATCTCTGACTACCCCGCTAGGGATAAAGTGTGAAGTTAAGTTTCATGTAAGTACAACCATAAAAACTAGTGCAAAAGTGAATAAAACTATATTATAGGACCAAATGGGCAATTATTATGCATCGAACCATAAAAGAAACAAGAACACGTAAATCGATATAGAAATCTCGGCGTAATCGTTACATAAAACATAAAAAAAACAACTTCAGAACCTGTTCCTTTTTGAAGTCGGTTAAAAACGACATTTTAATAATCTACACACGTATCTTCCGTTAAGACATGTCACCCATAAACGCCTATTATATATGTTATTCCAATTAAACTAAACGTAGAGGCCATGTTGATTGACTTTGCAAGAATTTACCAGTCAAATTGAATAGCGACCTTATCTCTATCTAGCAATTATGAGCAATAACCACATTGCGAAATGACAATTGCCTACTTGACTATGCAAAATGTACCATATATGAGGTAAGTCGGGGCCCAAGGACACTGGGTGTAAATGCGACTGGTTGTGGGTTCGATTCCCTCTCGATGAAATGAAATTTAAATTCATATTTTCATTTCTTCGCTCTGCTGTCAAGACAACAATGGAACTTTCTCCCTGCTGAACTGTTCCCCGACATGTATAACCTGGCCCTCTTTAAAGAACGAGTGAATAGGCACTACCTAGGCAAGCATGCTCCACCTTCGTTCGCATCGTCACGTACCACCAGGTGAGATAGCGGACTAATGCTTGCCTATCTACAATAAAAAAAAAAACAAAGCCTCCTAACGTTCAAATGTCTCCTAAACTTTAACGGAGTGTCTTAACACTAGGTTCCCTCTGCTTGCTACGTGCGGGATACAGCGTGAAGCTAATTCTATTTTTTTTGTTATTCTTTTAACATGTATACCACTAAAATATACAAGTTCAAAATTCATGTCTTGACCCGCCATTGTCATGTCGATCTCGTATTCCAATGTAACATGCTCATGTTTAATTAATATGTAATTGCACAAGCACTTTCCACTTTCCACCAGTCTTAGTTCGGAGACGTCCCCTCTTAGAATAATGTCTCATTTTAAAACTACTGTCGAATTTTAATATGTAAAAGAAGAAAGTGAGTGTAATGTGACGTAATGGAGAGTTAAAATACAATGCGGTTTCGATATTACCTAATTTGTTTATAAATATTTGGATTGTTTTATTATTATTATTTCTTAAATATTTTTAAGATACTAATAAAAAGTATATATTAAGTTATTTTATTTTAATTGAGGATAAAAGATTCTATGTATCAATCTATTTTATACTAAAAAATAATAATAATTCTATCTTAAATGGTATAATATTTTATTCTTAATGAAAATAATGTAGGTGAAGAAATATATGCTTTTTTAATAAGTCATTTGTATACCTGGTTTAACTATATGTGTAGATAAATTAAAAAAAAAACAAATACAATACATGTACGTAAACAACCCTAATGTACGTAAAAAAACTAATATAATATTTATTATTTAGTAAGTTTAGATTTTTTGAGTAAAGTAAGTAGCTCACCTTCTATTTGGTTAACACAGACTTTCTGGTCCTCTCTGAAAGCTGGGGATTCCCTGCGACATTGACACACACAGCCACTGCTACCCAAAGTGGCGAGTGCGGTTCCGTGGCTCATCTCCATGCAGCGAGTTAGGCCGCATTCTGTTCCTAAAATTGTTTAAAATTAAATAAATTCATAATTTAAGTTACTAATAATACTTTTTTTCTTCAGCTTCACGTTGTATCGCGCGTGTAGCAGGATAGGTAGAGGGAGCCTAGTCTTAAAACATTCAGTTCCTCAGTTTCGGCTGAATTTTGGAGGCATTACATGTTGAGTGGCGGAAATTAGCGCCGCGGTTTGCCTCGTCACCAGAGTGAAGAAATAAAAATATTAAATATTTTATTTCCTTGACTGGGAATCGAACCAGTGCCATAGCCTGTTATAGAGGTTACTGTTAATTATTTTGAATTCAAATGGTATAAAGTTGGTAATAATATAAATTAACTTTTTTTGCTCTGATTAATACAAATTATTTGCTGCAAGTCTGCCTCAAAAAATATTTATAAGGTAACTAACGATAATACAAAAAAATACTTCCTTAAATCCTTACCAACTAATGAGAAAAGATCTCCAGATGCAAATCTTGTAATATTTGCTAGCGCCATCTCTCCATTAATATTTAAAACTTGAACAAACGTCATTGTAATAATAACTAGCAGCGCCATCTTAATGTAACTTTTTAAAACACAATTTTCATCCGGTCATTTTCATACTGCTGTCATTAACCAGCTGTCGCCATTTTGGTTTTAGTTTAAAATAACAATTCATTTTATTTTCTTAATTTGTTATCTGTAACAAACAAAATTAAGATATAATATATGGATGAACAAACAAATGTAAGATATATGTAGATAATTCATATAAAATAAATTCATCAAAATTCAAAGAGAAACTCATAAAACACGAAAGATTATTTAAATCTATTAAATGTTGAAAAATAATAGCTGTATAATTATTTATTTCCTTTGATTAAATACATAATCATGATCAAAAACAAGTTTCGATTGACTAAAAAAACTAAACGATGTTTCCTAATTCTTATCAGAACTGAAATTGAGTGTTGTTTTAAATTTAAATGTTAAAATTTATTTACCTACTTGTGAGAGAAAATGAAATACTACTTTCGCATTCGATTTTATAAATTATATATGCAATATATATTCGATATTTTATCTAACTTTTACATACCTACTTACTTGACACCAAATTTAGATTTTTAAACCGTTTCACCGATATTTTTTTATTAAAATGTCGGTCAGAGGATTCTTTTAGATTATTCTTAGCCACGTTGGTTTTCTTATTTAAATATAATATAACTTCATAAAATTAAAATATTATTAGAAACACTACATTCCCAAAACCAAATTGCCGAGCTAATAAAGTCCAACAAGTTCCAGAAGCTATGAGAAACAATATATTTATTATATCTTAAAAAAACAATAAATGAGCAACGACAAAGAATTATTAATCATAAACAACCTGTCCACGCCTTTGTTAAAATGGCGTTTAAATGAATGGCTAGTGTTAACAATATTTTATGTAAATAACGACATTATGTCGTATCTACAATGTGACAAAGACTTCCGATTGACAGTTATCGCCGAATATTTTAATACAAAACTATAGATAATCTATGCCTATGTTAACATATGGGGGGTCAGAGGTTTCTGCCGCTAGAATGATGAAAAGGGAACAATGTGAATAAAATAACAAATGTATTTTGTATTATGTCTGTATCTTTTCGTTGAATCAATAATTTTATGTTATAAATCAATTGGTTCTGTTGGAATGGTCGTATGTTAATAGGTAAAATTATGATAGAGTCATAAGAAATAGAGAGATATGGCACTACGTTTTACACTATACAGTCTTATAGTGGCGGAATTTAAAGCGGTGATCGTGGCGAGTGGGAATCGAACCCACAACCGCTGCGTTAGACGCTATGTCTCCGCACTACGACTGCCTCATAATACTTTAGATGATATCATAAAAGTTAATTATTATATGTTTTATTACTTATTACTTAACACTATTATGCTTGTGAGATCGTTAACAATTTGCTTCCATTCTATTGAAGTAGCACTGCGTGATAGATGGGCCTACACACGCCCACCCATTGATTTAGGCGAGGTATCTAGTTCAAGCTATTGTAATTTAATTAGGCAATCTATCACTATAACAATATAAAGACATTAATCGTGAGTATATTAACAATAAAAGAGTCACAATAAAGCACCTGTATTTATTTTTTAGTCAAATATTTTTAAAAATGTGAATCATCATTTTTAATAGACAGATTATGACATTAGAATTTAAGAAAAAAACATTATAATTCCATTTTATTGATGTCATGACATATAATATTTGTAATTTCAATTTATTGATGTCACATTTCAGGTCAAATAAGTAGAGTACCTAGTTATTATTATATATGGATTGCTAATTTAAATAATATTTATTTTTGATAAGATATACCAAGAATCAATAAATAAGCTGATAATAAAAATATATACTTGTACATGCTATATTTTCATTTACCTGTTTTATAAAAAAAGTCAGCAAAGGAAAACGAGATATAGATATAGAGCTAATAGTATGAAAACCAAAAAACTAACTTCCTAAAACTTGTAATTTAAACAAATATTTAAATTACTAATTATTTATTATTAGTAAATTTTTGTTTAAAATTATTTTTAAATGATGACAAGTCAAAAGCCAGCCATAATCCATAAATAACCAGAATAGAATAATCCGTTATACGAAACGGTTAGCTTTAAATATTGAATTCTAATGTCCGTTCGTTTTCGATTCTTAATAACTCACTAAATTAATTTTAAATATCGGAATACGTTATTCCTTTCTGTTTAAATCATTTTGTCTGAAATTAAAAATTTTACATATAATAAATTGCATATAATTTGGCGTTTGGAAAAAGATAGATTTGTATATTGAGAATAGACTTTATATTTGTTATTATTATTTTTCTCAGCTTTACGTTATATTCCGCATGTATGACGGTAGACAGAAGGAACCTAGTGAGTGAGTAGACACTCCGATACCCACTTTCCGTCAAATCCTGGACGCTTTGCAATAAGCGGTGGAATTCTTACCAGGGCGTAGAATTTCATTTCCCCGAGTGGGAATGGAAGCCATAATCTGCTTTAGCAGTCACACGTTTGTGCCCCTGCGCCACAACTAGTCTCAATCTTATATAAAATCAGGTCCACGCTGTATCCCGCAACCATCAGGGTAGGCAGAGGGAACCTAGATCGAACCCACAACCGTCGCGTTAGCACTCACACGCTTGTGCCCCAGCGGCACAACTGGCTTCAATCTTATATCTTTTCTTTAATTTAATTTGAAACCAATAACTTACTAAACCATTCAACGTACTGTGGTTAAATTATCTGTCCATAAGCGAAATCAATAAACAAGTGAAAGAATTGACATCGCGGTAATAAAAGCGAATGCCGCCCTCGATCTTAACCAGAGCGGCACTAACATTTGTAGAGTCAATATAAACACCCGCTATAAGTGGGAACCTAATTGGTAATGATCGTAATTTAATGTTTTACTTAATTATTTATATAAAATATGATTTTTTTTTCAGGGTCTCGCTATATCAGCTTAGGTAGTATTCTTGAGGCATTGTGTGTTGTCATCAGATTAAAGAAATGAATATATTAATACATGATAATTCATTTCCTCGAGTGGCAATCGAACCTATAACCGTCGCGTTTATAATCGAACTCACACGCTTGTGCCTGAACACGCTGAAGCAGGGTAGTTAGAAGGAACTTAAATTCAAATTCAAAATATTGTTTATTCAAATAGGCATTTATTATTAGCACTTTTGAATCGTCGAATGAACATGTGAACAAAAAGCTACCACCGGTTCGGAAGGCAGTTCTGCTGAGAAGAGCCTTAAAGGTCTCTTATCGCCTGCTGTGACTTGGATTGAGGAACCAAAACGTTTCTTCATCCACAATCTCAATTTCTATAAATCATCCATATACTCGTACATACGCATGTATTTATTAAGAAGTAAAACCTAATATAAAATAATGACATTATATAATTTTGCAAATCATATTATATAATGACTTGATTATAATATATTGAGAAGCGAATGCTAAATATAAGTGTTAAGAAATAAAATAGTAAAACACTTAAAAAATTAAAATATTAGCTTATAATATATTATTGCAATAAGAAACCGTCAAAAATCTTTCGAAAATGCTGTAGTTGGTTGTAACGAATCATTTAAGGCATTTTTAATATAAATAAATATAATTCACAGAATTCATATAGAAATAATATTTTTATAGAAAAAAATGCATTAATTAATTGGTTGTGTTGTTTAAGTTATTTTTAATATAAATATAAGTTAAATAAAGATTAGGAATTTATATGGAAATCATATTTTTATAGAATAACTGCATTCTTAATCCGGTCAGTTGCATAAACAGTCGTCCTGAACTTATCTTAGCTTAAATCTTTGCATATAAATTAAATAGTTTATTATATTGTGGACAGGAGTATTTAAATTTTATTAATTCTTCTATTTTAGCATAGAGCAGGGGTACAAGTGTGCGACTGTAAGCGCGACGGTTGTGGGTTCAATTTAAATTTCTTTGCTCTGGTAACAAGGTGAAGCCTTGAATTCTGCCACTTGACACTCAACGCCTCGAGAATTGAGCAGTGGCGTAGCTAGGGTATTTGCTGCCCGGTGCGGCTCGGGGGACTTGATGCCCCTTTCCTGTTGATGAGTTCTAAAAAAAAAAAGGATTCTCGAAGATGGCCTCTAAAAAAAAAAAAAACAAACTTAACAACTTTGATCCCTCTTTTCCCTTGATTAGTTCTATGAAAAAACAAAGTGATCGTCAATATTGACTTCTAAAAAAAAAAAAAACGTAATCATCGACGTTGAGTTCTAAAAAAAACAAAGTGATCGTCGACTTTGATGCCCCTTTCCTTTTGATGCCCGGTGCGGCTTAAAGGACTTCATGCCCTTTAAAATGGTATAAAGTCTAAAAAACAAAGAAAAAACACACTAATCGTCGACTTTGATGCCCTTTTCCTGTTGATGCCCGGTGCGACCGCACCGCTCGCACCCCCCTAGCTACGCCACTGGAATTGAGCGTAAAGTGGGGAACGGAACTGTCTTAATGAAATCGGAATGTCTTAACACTAGATTCCCAGGTTCCCTCTGCCTTTTGCTCCTTTGTGAAGGATACAGCGTGATATTAAAAATATTACATTTTCGGTCTTACTTTGTTCATGTTTTCGAGACTCTATTATTTATGATGGTTCCCAATTTCAGAGAGAGATTAATGATTTTAGTATTATTTCTTCAAATGAAAATCAAACCCGTAACCATAATATTATTATACACAATTTCCTACGTCGATCACTTGACGATGCATTTAATTAATATTTATATCTAAATACGATATTTAATTATAGATGTCATAAAATTGTTTCCCATACAATAAAATAAACGTTTTACTATCTTATAATATAACAGAAAAATCTCATTAAAAATGTAGTTTATCAAAAGATTTTATAGTTAAAAATAAAAAATAGTTATCTAAGTATATCTTAAACGTTCAACTTTTATTTTAAAACGAAATGGTTTAAATATGTATAGAATACACATTTATTACAGTTGCTAAAAATTTATAGTACAAGATGCTAAAAACAAATGCGAAAGAGTCGTTTGCATATAAATTTATTGTTTTTGAACGTATAACATTGATAGATAGATATCTTAACTTTTATTACTGTGTTAATTTAAGCATATTTTATTAGTTAAGATTAGCGTTCATTGGAGAAATTAGTGCGTTCTTCATATATCTATCTATTCTATATATATATCTAGTAATAATATAATAATATTTAATGGTTAATATGGATAGCTTTCCAAGGTAGGAAAGAATTTTTAAAGAAGGTGAGAAGGGTGTTTAAAGAGAAGTAATTTCTAAGGTGTGGATTCTATTCCGACGTGGGGTATTGATACCAAGCAACGTTCTGAATTTTTGTTTTATTATTCGCTTATAAGCAAATTCAATAGGAGATTTTCCGTAAAAATATTTATAATATAAAAGATGAACTAAAACAAATTAGTAGAGACAGAAAAATTAATGAATGTAATTTAAATGTAATCAATAACATCTTAAATTTAAGTAGCCATATTTATTTATATTTTATTTTATTAAGATACCTTTATCGCCTTTATGCGTTAATGTGCTCATTAATAAAAATTGGCGTCTAATTTTTAAGCTGTGCTATACTAATTTGATATTTTAATGTAAAAACATTGACTGATTTTTAAGAGATTTTATTATAGATAACGAAGTAAGAGGCCAGTAATGTGTGAATGTGAAGACAATAGGTTGTGGTCGAGGCAAAGCGCGGCGTTGAGATCCGCTACTCAATACGCATTGCCTCTAAAATTAAGAGGAAATTGGGGAACTGAGTGTCTAAACCTTGCTTTGCCTCTGCCTACCCTGCTGTGTGCGGGCTACCTGTACAGCATGACGCTGAAAAAAGATTAAAGTTTAGAGATACTTATAATGTCAATAATTATTTAAGTGAATGAATTCGTAAATAGTTATTGCAGTAATATTAAATATGTATATAAATATTGCTTTGAGAAATAAATAAATAAATAATGGTAATCACTTAAAAAAATAATTATTATTTTTTTACATGGCAACAAATCTTTTTTAAAAAAACCAAACAAATTTTCTAATAAATCTAATTTGTTTACATCTAATAAGTATAATCAAATTTATAATATGAGAAATCGAAATATCGAACATTAATTCACATGTTTGTGCTGACACGCAAATTTATTAATCACGAATTACGGTTTCTTAAAAAAAAATCCGAATATTAAATTGTTACGAGTTGAAAAGTTACGGAAATCTTATAAATATTCATTTTAGTTATTTACATTACTAATAATAATTTATAATAATTATTATACTTATTTATGTAATAAGAGGGAAGTTTACAAGGACTTTATTAGCATAATATAGGCGTACGTTTACAAGGGAAGAAATCTTTTCTGTTTTAGATATTAGCAGCCATATAATAAAATCGTAGGGCATCGTGTCTTTACATGAAAAAACATGTTTTTTTTTCAGTTTGTCTGTGTGTTTGTTCATGTTCATCTCTGAAACGAATGTAACGATTTCATTTCAGATTTCACTATTGTAATTTGGCAAGCTTCCCTTAATATTTAAAAAATAAAAAAAGTTTTAAGTAGGTTACTAATTAAAAAAATGTTTTTAGGCAAAACTGCTATAAATAAATTTGAAGCTTTACTTTTATGATATGGGTATAGATATTATTTAAAAAATATATTAAATTAATAAATATTTATTGGTCTCAAGCAGGCGAAGCCGCACGCCAGTCGCTAGTATATAAAATATATATTATATTCTACAATTAATTATATTATTTTCATAATTTAATAAAATAGGCTAACCATTTAAAATAGATATGTAGTTACTGATAACAGAAATAGGTCAAATACTCCTAGTCATCATCTCCAAGGGTGGCTATTACAACCGGTCTGGTAGCAGGTACTTATCCTTGCCCATTTTGTTCCCGCTACTTAAAACAGTTAGATTTATGGTTTAGATCCTTCATTATGCCAGCATTATAGAAGATCGTTGACTTGATTGCAAGTCAATAATGAATTCGAATAGTTATTTTAACTGTTGTTTTCTTGTTAAATATTATTTTTTATGAAATAAAACGATTTTTTAACTATGTCAACACTGAAAATATTAGTTTTTTTTATTATTTCCCAAATTTTAAATTTTTCATTCACCACTTTAAATTGTTACATAAGCTACGAAAGCCTTATACTTAAAACCCGTAAATATTTTCTACAAGCGTCTGTCTGTATATGAAAGTAAGTAGTATGTATATATTTTTATTCACACCTTAAAAGCTATTAACTGTGTACTAAATATGCATATCATAATATTATAATCATAAATAGATTATTAAAAAGAAAACATAAAAAAAAGCTTAATCACAACTTTCCCTACTGCGGCAAAAATATGAATATGAAAGTTGTTGGTGCAACGCAATTACTTCTCTGTAATATCGTTACTAAATAAATAATAGCTTTAAACCAGCTTCACGTTATGTCACTTAGGGGGCTGACTGGAAAACTTAACGACTATTCCATTCTATATATATACCCAGGCTCATCAAATTATAGTTAAGGCTTACTTCTTAGGTCCTCCTACTATCAATTATTACTAGCGTTGACAGAATTATATTTTAATTTCATCACTATTTATCACTACTAAAAGCTTTTAAATGGAAAACCTCAGAAATATGTTAATATTGAAAACTTTGAGATCTTTAATTTAGTATGAGATTTAAATATTTGAATAATTATATTTTATATTGGCAACACCTTAATTTTATGGCTGTAAGCCGACATCCCTACGGCTATGGTGGCTGGAATTCGGAACATTAAAAAAAATAAAAACATAGTTGTCAATTCTAGAGCTATAATAGAATTACAGAATGAATTAGGAAAAATGTACAAAATTTATCATGTTTAAATATCACAACTTATTACTATTCTTGTTTTACATTTTCATTTTAATATTAAAATTAATTTGTCGGATTTCCTAGTGACAGATCATAAACGTCGATAGTTTTGAAATATGGTGGCATAAAAAGTTTGTACTAAATAAATAACCGAATGGATTCAGAATACATTTGCTACAAAAACAACTTTCAAATATATTACTAACTCACAATACGTAATGACATGGTAAAATCAGATTTCCATATCGACCGTTAGTCGTTATAAAATGATTTTTTAAATATATGTATGTTTGCTAAAAGTGTTAAATCTAGTTACCGTTCTGTCAAAAAAAAAATTAAAACTTTATAGTGATTCGTGGTTATAAAACATTTTTTTAGCTTCACGCTCTTTCCCGCAAGGAATCTAAGTGCTAAGTCACTCTGTTCACGAAAAGCCTGTAATTTTAACTTATTAGTTTCAGTACCTACACAAATATGTTTCTGAAATATAAATATCTACTAAAACATAGCTAAGATATAATAAACAAGATATATTAACAACACTATATGTAAGGTGACAAATGATCTTTAAAATCAAATAAAACGTATTGACAATTAATAATAATTAAAAGGTAGCTTGATGGGCCTAATATTTTTATTGTATTTCCTCAGGGTAAAATGGATATACTTAATTGATTTCGCTTATAGCGTCCATATTTCATTGAGCTGTATTATGTATCGCACAAGCGTGTGGCTCGATACGCGACAGGTTGTGGGTTCGATTCCCACTTGAGGGAATAAAATATTTATTATTTATTTTGCTCTGGCTTCGAGATAAAGCGCGTTGAGATCCGACATTTAACAGGCAGTGTCTCCAGAATTGGATAGAAAATAAGAAATGGAGTGAAAAATAAGAAATGAAATAAGAATGGAGAGTCTTACAGCCAGAGAAAGCACTCGGCAGGGTGGAAACACTTTGTGCCCCTACAAGACGACTGGCCTCATAATAAAAGTAGTTTCTTATTAAAAAACATAATAATATATTGAACGTAATAATTGATTAATAAAACACCTACATATTTATAATTTATTTATTCGTAATTACACAGGTGACGGAAAATTTTTTTTATATTTATTTTAATTATTATATTAATATACGTAAAATACAAGAACAACTATTTCGAAAATTAATCGCTTTTTTATCATTTAATGTTATTTTATATTGCAAATTCCAAATATTTGTACCTATAGATATTAGATTAATAGCGCCACCAATATTACTTTTTATTAATATATGCGGTTGAAGTATCATCTTACAATTATAATATATTATTTTAATTTAAATTTAGCTTTAATTATTAAAATATGCATAGACATTTTCTATTATTCCGAAAGCTAAACAAGACTCATTAGTTACTTTTATCTTCATATATAACTAATAGACAAATAAAAACACTGTTATAAAGAAATCTGCATAATATTAGCGGTTCTGGTTGTATACTGTTTTTAATATTTATTTAAATATAAATGTAGCACAATGGAGATTTTAAGTAAATGAAAATGCAATATAAAAGCGAATAAAGCTATTAATAAATTGATTGATTGCAACTGATTTTAACTGATTAACATTTACTGATTTTAAAACATATTAGAGTAGATGTTTCGCTATTTTTAGGGCCCCGTAGTTCAAAAGATAAATACGGAACCCTTATAGGATCACTTGGTTGTCCATCTGTCAAAACCATTTATCTCGAGGTCGCGGGGAAGTATCGAGCTGAAATATAGATACGAGCATTTATGCATCGATTTTGCTGCATTTTCTATGGAACTAGCCGCGGAATCAAACTCTATAGGATCCCATGGGCTTTTTCAGTTATGAAATTTGGCACGAACACTACTTTATTCTCAAACTTACAGCACATGAGTGCACGTGCCCGCAAACTTGACTTCGTAATTTTTCTAAGTTATACTTCCCGTTGACCTATAATTGAATCGACTTACAATTGAATCCTGAAGCCTTAGTGATCGAATCCGACTCGCTTTTAACCGGTCTTTTTATTATGACTAAACTGTTAGTTTAAAATTTAGAATAACAAATAATCTCCGAAAAGCCCCCTTGGAGCAGCGGCACAATGGTTTGATTGTAGCGCGACGATTGTGAATTCGATCCCCACTCCGGGAAATGAGATATTTATTTACATTTACATTTTTATTTCTTCGCTCTGGTGTCGAGGCAAACAGCGGCGTTTTAGTTCCGCCACTCAACACGTAATGCCTCCAGAATTCGGCGGAAAGTAGGGAACGAAGTGTCTTATCACTAGCTAACTAAATTTTAATTTAAATAATCTCCAAAAAATATATATTTTTACCACTTAAAAAAACCCTATTACAGCTCTACATATTCCATTACATAAACCTATCGTGCTTTCCCAATATAAAACTAAAGTATACATAATTTTATAACCAACAGAGGTTATCTGAGCCACAAGTACCTATATAACGATTGAATACACGGAAACTATTACATTTCATAATTACCGGTAAGCACTACCAACGGGAACGGTAACACGAGTTGCGATTGTTCACTAACACCTCGGTTTATTGAGCAAAACACATTACCCCTTTCTCATGATTGTCAGTTAAATAATAAGTGACATGGGTTTATTATGTTTCGTTAACAAATATTTACAGGTGTTAGGTCTTAGGTTGCAAAGTATAACTAATATTATTTTGGTTTTGATTCCTTTTCGACCCCTTGAATTATTTACTTACTAATCCGTCTAAAGCCAACGCAACGGTAGTGCATTCGTTTCCCATTTAGAGGAATGAATTATTTAATATTTTCATTTTCTCGCTCTGGTAACATGGCAAAGTGCGGCGTTAATTTCTACAACTTAACAAGCGAAAATTCGGAGAAATGTTAGAAAAGGTTAAATGTAATTCTAGGTTCCCTTTGCCTACCCTGTTATTAAATATATCCCTTAAGATACGAAGAAGAATTAAGCTTTACTAAAAATCTGTCTAGTCTTATACCACAGCGTTATTTATTTTCATTGTCAAATTGTATATATTGAACGTACCTTGTTGACAGCATGGAATATAAATCTAAAACTATTATTTATATGAAATTTTATTGTATTTATTCTATAAAACGATAAATATAAGTGACGATAAGATTTTAATTAGTATGATATGAAGATATGTTTAAAAACTGCCAATAAAAATTTATCTATAAGTACTTGGTCTGGCCATAAATACTGTTACAATTAAAAATAAAATAAATATTACTTTTGAATTTGGAATCTGTCATTTTGATACGATTGTTAGTTGCGTTTTCTTATTTTCGCGCCAATTTATTGTCAAATATTTTGTGATATTAAAATGGACTGGTGTGATAAAGGGAACTGAATCGCTGTAATTGCATTATATAAAGTAAGTATGGAGTCAAATACTATTTTTAAAATCCTCCATATTGCTTATATAAGCTTGATATTAGTCAAATGTTTCTATATCTGGCTTTTGATAAGAAAAATGACACCCTCTCTATTCGGATCTACACCTAAATTTTTCTAAAGATCCTATAAAACATTTTTCTTAACTATAAAGTTATTTTAGCTTAGCATAATTTAATATTTCAGTTAAAACTAATTACCAATATTTATAGTATCCATAATATCGTAATGCGTAATAAGAAATGACATTTATTATGTGTTAACCTCTGCACATCATAAAAGAGTTTGGTCGACGATCAGTTGCCTTAAAAGCTTAGTGTCCGAAAGCGTCACCTTTAACCGGCATCTATCTTTTTACGATTGTTATTAAGAAAATAATTATGTAATTTACGCGGTACTTACTGCTATATATAAATCGTATTTTAAAGGTGGATAACATTACCTCTTTCTTTAATTTTTTTTTCAGTTTCACGTTGTGTTAAGACAGTCCGCTCTCCGTGGCTTTACTCAACGCCGAGCTATTGCTTTGGTACCAGAGCGCAGAAATGAAAATATCAATAAATAATAATTCATTCGCCTGAGTGGAAATCGAATCCACAACCGTCGCGTTACACGCCTACGCCACGACGGCCTCGTCCTTATTACATCTCATAAATATAATTTAAAAAATCTTTACTATATCGTGCAGTAACTTTTAATACTTATTTTGATATTTAACAGTAAATTTGAACTTTTTTCTATTTTTGCGTCCAATCCTGTAAAGACGATATCGCGAACAATCGCAAAAAATACATATTTATTTCTATAGACATAATTAATATACGAATAATACAAAAAAACTGAATGTATTAAAAAATAGTAGAATATTTTGCATAATAACTTAAAGTTAAAATTGGTTTTACGTCGATAACTCAAAGTTTTGTATTCTAACTGTTATTTGTAATAAATAATAACAGATCCTAAACATACGTTAAAGCCGGGATAGTGGGGTATAAATCCTATACCTGTGTCGATATAATAATTAAATTTCAGTATTTAATGGTCTTAGACGATGCAAAAAATAGAAATAAAATTTTATGGGATCAATGACCATAAATATTAACGTTGAGTAACTGTCTTCCTATATTTAACAACTTAAGCTTTTAAAAATTATTGATACTTTTTTTGCTTCACTCTGTATCCCACACACCGAAGGGTAGGCAGAGGGTACGTAGTGTTTAGGCACTCCTTTCCCCATTTTCCGACGAATTCAGGAGGCATTACGTGTTGAGTGACGGAACTTAACGCCACATTTTGCCTCGTTACTATGGCGTTAATAATAATTAAAAAAATATGTTGTTACAATAACGTTTTTACCGCTTCGTCAAAATTACCACTAACATTTAATGATTTAGTAAAACCATCTCATCAACTTCAAATTTCAACATAAAACATATGCATATTTAGTATATCGCGCATAATTCTATGATGTGAAGAAGTGACATACTGACAGAACTTGGATATTTATTTTCAATGGTTATTTAAATATATATAATGAACAATTTACAAGCCATAGATGATTGGTGCCAATCGGAGTATATCGGATTTCTAAGCGGACGATACCGATGAACGATAGTTTGCATATTTATTATAAAGTATAATTCATATATTTCTCTTCTTATGTAAAGAATGCACCTTGATCGTTTCTATTTTATTGATATTATTTAAAATAAATAAATAGAAATTTTATTATTACTTATATTAAAATCATCATAAAATGTTTATGTTTGAAATGAATATTCAAAAATCCAGTTTCGAATGGAAAGTTGGTAAATATTATTATTTCAGGATTATTATATACCTAAGTGTAGGAAGGAAACGTAAAGCTCTTATGTGCCATGTTATATAAATAGCAATAAAATAGTTAGCGAATACATGTAAGGCCGTATTTTTTTTATATTTATGAAGATACTTGATAGCGTTAAGGGTCAGATTCCCACTCGAAGACATAAAATATTCAATAGGAAAAGCGCGGCGTTGAGTTCCGCCACTCAATACACAATGACTCGAGAATTGGACGGAAAGTGGGTAGCGGAGTGTCTTAACCCTACGCTCACTCTCTGACTACCCTGCTCCATGCAGGATATTGAGTGAAACTGAAAAAAATGTAGATAATATGATGGTTTCTATGTGATATTTTAAAATTCATAAGTCATAAATTTAAAAATATTATAAAATGTATTTACAAATTGAATCATTATATTTCCCATAACTCTAACCGACATCTGCCATGGTTATTTTTAATTAAAATGTAAAAATATTCATATAAATATAATTTCGTTCTACTAGTAGTAGGTTATAATGAAAATTCTAAATAAAATTTGATGCCGTTTAAAATATTTGTTACTATCTACGATAAGCAGGGTTTCAAAATATTGAAATATGAAAGCTGATTTAGATTTAATTTACAAATTGCGTAATTCAGTTCCGCGTCTAAATAAAGGTCTCAGTGTCCATAATATATTAATTAACATTGTTTCTAAATATACTCGTATGAAGAGTGAAAGAAATTTGAGATATATGTAAAATTTTGCCTTCACTAAAGAAAAAATATGAATTCCTATCGAACGTGGTACATACATCTAAGATACCGGTAAGTAGAGTTCCAGACAATTGGAATTATGTCAATGTTTCTGTCGTAAGGAGAAATATGACATTATTATTCTTTTTTAGATTCACAGTTTATCCTTTGCGAGGTTGCCTGAGAGTACGGAGTGCCAAACACTACGGCGAATTTGGGGCTCGATAATCGCCTTGCTCGTAACAACCTCCGCGAGCCCTATCTTCATCTCGGGGGATCCCCTAATGAAAATGTGAAAACTATCTTATTATAAGAGTAAGCAGACAAAAAGTATACTAATATCTCATATGATGGATGACATTTTGACGTGATGAAAAACAAAGAATTTCTTTAACAACGTAAGGTTCTAAAGGCGTTGTTAAATTATCTTACGATAGTTAACGATGGAAATTTAGATTTTTTTTGGTATAAATTATTAATGTGGAGTATAAAAAAAGGAATATCCTAATATAAAAGAATAGATATGATTTTTTTTAAATAATGTATGCAAAATATGACTGTAGATGCGACAGGTTGTGGGTACGATTCCCACTCGAGAAATTGAAATATTTATTTTTTTTTTGCTCTGATAACGAGTTAAAGCGCGGCGTTGAGTTACGCCACTCAACTCTCAATGCCTCCAGAATTCGGCGGAAAGTGGGCAACGGAAGTATTAATGAAAACAGAGTGTCTTAAAACTAGATTCTCAGGTTCCCTCTGCCTATCCTGTGCGAAATAGCTAATAACGAATATTTACGTATACATATAATATCAATATTTTTATTCAACGAATAGGTATACTCAGTTACTCCAAATTAATTCATAAACCCAAATGCTTTAGCTTGTAATTTGGACATTAATAAGAAATTAGCATTATTTATTAAATTTAAATACTAAATATAAAATATAATTTATGACAAAATAATTTCAGAGCTAAATAAAAAAATCAATAGATTCTAAGAAATATACCATATATCACAATCACGTTATCTTTAGTTTATTGAACTTTAAAATAGTTAATTCTTATAAGTTATAAATATATTCAAAGTCTGAAAGAGAGAGAGAGGGAGAGAGAGAGATTGCTTCTTATTTTTTGCTTGTTATGTATATTAATTGAGTTTAAGATGTTCGCTATTATATACTTTGGCACTTCAACTAAGATATCTTGACCCGGATATAGAGTTAACACACAAATTACTGATATTAACTGTTTAATAAAATCAATTGTTAATTTTGATAGAGTTAGTTTAATAAAAACGATACTGTATCGCAAATAAATAATATTTAGTACAATAATTATTTCGGTAATGACATGAGATAAATGTCTTCTATCTTAATAAGAAAATAAATGAGAAAAAAAATCGCTGTATTTCATATTTAGCTAGGTAGGCAAAAGGACCTTAGTGCTTAAACACTTCGCTCCCCACTTTTCGATTTCTGGAGGTATTGTGTGTTGAGTAGCTGAACTTAAAGCCAGCCAACAATAGAGTGAAGAAATGAAAATATTTATTATTTTAATTCCTCGAGTGGGAATCGAATCCACAACAGTTTATTGTCATACCCTTGCACCCATGCGCCACCACTGCTCTGACAATAAAGTAAATAAAATAATAGAATTATTCACTGAAATTACACATATTTCCTAAACAAAACCGACAAAAAAAATGCAAAAGAAAAAAATCTGCACACACATATAAGAAAAAAAACAAACTTACACACAATTTCCAATCACACTAGCTAGAACAACAAAACACTAAAAACACACACATATATAAAAACGCGAATCTACCGACACGGACGCGTGGTGGTACTCGCGCGGCCTTCAAACAAATGTTACTTTTCATCAATTCTACTCTATAGATACAACTATGCCCTACGCGGTGCCGGTGTTGATAATTTTAAATTAAATCAGCTTCACGCTATATCCCGCACACAGCAGGGTAGGTAGAGGGAACCTAGTGTTAAGACACTTCGTTCCCCAGTTCCGAATTTTGGAGGCATTGCGTCTTGAATGGCGGAATCTACGCTTTGGCTCGAATGAATGGATATATACATTTTAATAAATATTTCATTTCCTCGAGTGAGGATCGAACCCACAACCAGTCGCGTTGACAGTCACGCTTTGTGCCTCTATGCCATGATTGACGAGCTAGTCGATAATTCCAATACTATTTTATGAGGTAGCCCTAAAAAATTATGTGAATGAGGCCATTTGGTTTTGAGGGCACTATAATATCAATTATTACTAATATAGTGATTATCCACATGATTTTGTTAAGTTAGTTAATATAAGAAATTTGTCTTAAGCTGTTTCTTATGCATATATTATTATTTTTCATCTTGGAATATTGGGCATTTAGCAGGGTAGACAGAAGGAACCTAGCGTTAGGACACTACGTTCCCACGCGCTTTATGTCTGAAGTTAGTTAAGTAAAATTTACTTAAGTTTTACGCATAAAGCGTGATAGGCATGAGAGAACCTAGTTTTCAAACACTACGTTTTTCTTTTTGAAATGGTTTTCGAGATGTCGCTTATGTATTGCTGTTACAAGTCGTCGGTGGTGGGTGAAATAAATAAATGATTTGAACCACAAATGTATAGTATTCAGATTTTTTGCCCGAACTAATTCTGGATCAACCGGAAGTACCCTATTAATTTTGATTCCGGTTATAGTGTCGAAATACGCGTTTTCTCTATCTAAATGGCCATATCTTTTTTTAAAATATGTTAAAATACTACTTTTTTTTAAGAAATCATGGGACCATAGATCTGCGTATATGATTTGGATTTAAATGAAAAAATATCAGAAAAATTATTACAAACTTATTTAATTTATTATACAAAACGCTCGCAAACTTAGGTTTGCCAACTTTTATTTGCACTTTTCGTTGACCTACAATCATGAAATTGGCATGAAACCTTCAATGCACGATTTGGACTCGCACTTGTCCGGTTTTTTATAGTCTTTAGAATACAAAATGAAATTTGCTTTTGATTATATATTGCAACTATAGCGGTAGCAAGATTATATTTCATTTCACTTAAAATTAAAAGCTCGTTACATAGTTAATTTTGATTAATCACACAAAACTTAGCTTATATGAGGCCGTCGTAGCGCAGGGGTAAAGGTGTGACTGTCACTCAATAGTTATGAGTTCGATCCACACTCGAGGGAATGAGTTATTAATTTTCAATATTTTCATTTGTTCCCTCTGACAACAAGGCAAAACTCAAGTTTTGCAAGCATTGAGTTCAATTCAATTCAATTCAAAATATTCTTTATTCAAATAAACTATTACAAGCACTTTTGAATCGTCGAATGTACTTGTCAACAGAAAGCTACCACCGATTCGGAAGGCAGTTCTGCTGAGAAGAGCCGGCAAGAAACTCAACAGTTGCTCTTTTCAAAGTCAATAGTATATTTTACTATCACATTAGCTGGCAACTATCCTGCCTGACATTTAATAGATATTAATTCCATATATGTTAACACAAGTACAAGCTCATCTTTATTTCTCGTTCCTATCGTTCAACCAATTCGGTGGAAAGTGAGGAACGCAGTGTCTTAACACTAGGTTTCCTCTGTCTACTTTGAAGCTGATTTCATATTATACTTAATTTATTATTATTTGTCAATTACGTTTATGTTTACGGTATTGCATAGTACATATTTTAATTAATAGCCTGGGCGGTAAAAAAAAGGTTATAATAAACCTAATAGCAGATTGTAAGCTTTGATCTTATAATTAGAAATAGTTATGAACGATTCACATGTAATTAATAATAAAATGTGAAAGTTGGTGATTTATGCCGCGTTCTGGTAGGCATGTTACTACCGATGATCTTTTAATTGAGTAATTTTAACTTCCGTTTTTTTAATCACGATTAAGATTTAACAGTTAACTGTAAGAGTTAGAGATTTAGGTACAAAAATTTATATATATTTTTTTGGGACACTCTATATTTATTATACAGCAGGATGCCGTTAAGATACTCCGTTAAGGAACTCTACATCGCGTTTTGCCTCGATTCCAGAACGGAAAGTGGGGAACGGAGTGTCTTAACACTAGGTTTGCTTCTGCCTACCCTGCTACATACTACTGCGGGATACAGCGTGAAGCTGAACATCAATATACTAATAGTAAAAGTTGGAACTACTGGTATTGAAGATTGAGTGCGTTTTATTATATAGATAGATACATATTATTTACCTATTACTTATTCCATAAAAAATAATAATCTAAAATTGAAATAAATCAACAAATTTAAGGATGTCATGTGAACATAATTTAAAAATTAAAATATAAATTTACATTTAATAAAACGACAAAACTAATCAAATGGAACTTTTTAGAAGCTTTGGGGGTCAAACAAATCCATAAATTATACTAACGATTGTAGGTGTTTTACGCTCGTCTCCTTATAAAGCTGGAATAAATACTAGTTTTTCTAAAGCACAACCTTTGGCCCAGCAGGAGATTCCATATGAACGGACTCCCCTAATTGAATAACCGGTTAAAAGTTTATTATTACTGTAAAATTATAATTTAATCACTACATATACATAGGCATCTTAATGAAGTCGAAAAAAAAATTTTCTAATACAAATAACATTTATACGATCCCGTTATATAAATGGCAAAGAAATTATTTGGTATTTTAAAAACATGTTGTGTACAGAAATATTGCATTATATTATAGGGTTGAGACCTTTGAGGCGTAGGGGCACAAGGGTGTGAATGAACCGCGACGGTTATAGGTTTGATTCCCTCTCGAGAAAATGAAATATTTATTGAAATTTATATTTTCATTTTTTAGTTCTGGTGTCGAGAACTTGCCTGCAGAATTCGGCAGAAAGTGGGGAGCGAAGTGTCTTGACACTAGATTCTCTCCGTTTACCCTACTGTGTGCGGGATACAGCGTGAAGCTAATTTTAATTTAACTTTAATTTATATTGAATTTTTAAATCTATAACTTAAAAATAAATCCTAATTTCGACTGAGATTTCCCTGTCTTTGATTTATGGTGTCAATGTTTATACTTCGTGTAAAACCACTAAATTTTCACAAAATTATAAATGTCAGCAATATTTTATAACACTCGATTAATTTTACATAGACCAAGTCGAGGCTGAATGGTGACAGTTGGTTTTGGTAAAAAGGTATAATATATTGAATTACTAGCGGCCCGCCCGTGGCTTCGCCTGCGTGAACTACGTTATTATTAATTTCTGTCTCCATGAGTACCTACGTACTATACATGACGTCCATGCAAAATTTGACACTCCTAGCATTTGTAGTAACGAAGTTTCATACAAACTTTCAACCCCAAAAACAACCCCTTAGAAGTCGAATATTGCAAACTCCCGTTTTAGCGAGCCCCTACGTCTTATAAATAACTCCTATACAAAATTTGAGGTTCCTAGCAAATGTAGTTCCTGAGATTTCGTGATGAGTGAGTGACTTTTCGATTTTATATATATATAGATGGTTATGTTTTTAATGGTAAACAACGTGCTAATACAGACGTATACAGTGTTTCCTCGCTGATAGAAGTCAGAAAATCTAAAAGATAGAATTTAAGAAAATTACATGAGAATAGATTGTCGTTCTCGTGTGGTACGCGGAACTAGAGGCTTCATATATCACTTGAACATAGAATCTCAAGTAATACTGGCACCCTACTAGTTATTGAACCTTTTGTGAGTTGAATTATTAAGAAAACTTATAACTCATAAACTTTTATAACGTCAAAGGTTTTGGGTTCGATTTCCATTCCCATTCGCTAGAAGGAAGCAAAGCGCGGCGTTGAGTTCCGCCACTTGAGACCGAAGAAATTCAAATAATAATAGACCTATATACTCGTATGTAGGATAATAATTCTTTTTACGCGAAACATTGTATTGTATATTATAATACATTAAAGCCAGAATTAATGATTTAGAAGTACACGCTTATAATTTCCCGGCGTTCCACGCATCACGTAATATCATGTTTTTGTTTTATACATTACTTTTTATACGAAACCTATTCATGCACTTCCTTTTTCTTGTTGCAATAACTTCATGTATAATTTATAGTCTGTGAATGTTAGATAAATGGAGTCGTTATATATATTTGTATTTAAATATACACATATATGGTGTTAATTTGAAACCGTCTTAGCCGTCTCACAATGGTTACGGGTTCGATTCTTTTTTTAATGGAAAAAGACAAGGTAAACGAGCGCTCGGGTCACCTGATGATAAGTGATCACCGCCGCCCACCACCCCGTGCAATACCAGAGCTACAGGTGCGCTTTTTGAAGGTACCCATGTACGAAATCCAATCGAGAAATGGGTTATTTTCATTTTCTCGATCTGAGAACAAGACAGAGAACGGCGTTGGGTTCCGCACTCAACGCACAATGTTTCGAAAGTAGGGAACTGAGTGATTTATGAACAGTATACGATTTATAAACAATATTAAGAATTATTTAACGGTTTCGTATATGTAATTAATCGATAGCACCGTAAGTATCCGAGATCAATTTTTATATAATTTTAATAATAAATTTTTGAGCTTAAGATAAATTACTGTTATTTAGATAAAATATTTAAAATTAATTAAATTAATAATCATATAAATCACGAAACCAATGAGATCGCTGTGTTCTTGTTATTTAAAAAAACAGATATTGTTAATAACTATGTATGGGGATTTGTGCTATAGGTACATATAATATGTATATTTAAAAAAAATATATTTACGTTGTTTTGATAGATAGAACGAACATATTGTCAAGACATTCCGTTCTCTGATTTACTCCCGAATTCGAGACATTATGTGTTAAGCAGGGAATCTTAACGCTGTGCTTTGTCTTGGCAGAAGAGGGAAATAATAATAAATCACTAATTACAGTACGATTGGAAATCGAACTTAAAATAATAATTCATAATCTAACATTGTTCCAATTCACCATGTTAGCCACTTAAATTTATTTCGAACATAAAATTTAAATCAGCTTCACGCTGTATCCCGCACACAGCAAGGTAAGCTGAAAATATTAATAATTAATAATGAATTCCCTCGAGTCAGAATCGAACTCACTTCCGTCACGTTAAGTCATCCTTATGCCCCTGCCACTACGTCCTCGATGTATTTCGAACATTAAAAGCCTAAAGCTTATATCCGTACATTAATATTAATTGATATATTTGTAGTCACAGGGCAAGTACGAGGAAAATATAATATGTAAATTCCATATTTTCACTTATAAAATTACAAAAATTATTACCTATCAACAAGATAAAGACTTAAACTCTATGGTGGAGCAATAAAAGAGGTTTTAACATAAATATGGAGATTGGAGATTGCTGGTCATTAATGTGGTGACAGTACCTTCAGATCTCAGATGCTTATTCGAATTGTCTTCTTAGCATTAAGGTATACTTTTATATTTATGATTAACCTTAATTTATTAAAATTTCTTCTACTATAAATAGTTAAGTAATTATGTAAAAAGTCCCACAAAGAACATAACGAGTTTTTCAACATATGTTTTTTTTTTCATATTCATGCTTTATTCCGGTAATAGAAGGAAAGACAGAGAGAACTTAGTATCACGGCATTCCCTCCACTTTCTGTCTAATTTGGAGACATTATGTTATCCGTTCAATATTGATATTGACAGATCCGTATTCCGTATATGTATATATGAATACCCACTTAAATTTTAGATAGCTATATTGCTATAATATATGTAAGCTGTGACCTAAAAATAAATAAACTATACAACTGATTTATTATTTAAATACATTTATAATTGTAACATAATCAATTCTCAATATCCATACCTATATTATAAATTCGAAAGTAACTCTGTCTGTCTGTCTGTCTTTTACGCAATCAGGGCCAAACCGCTAATTTAATTGTGATAAAATACTCATATAGAGATACTTAAGGGTCTCGAGATGAACATAGGATACTTCTTTTTCTCATATTTGTAATATTTTTGAAATATACCAATATATTAAAATACTTATTAATTTGACATGCAATTTATTGTGCCATGTTAATAACAACCGTTGTTGCTAAGCAACGATTTGCAAAGTTTGTTATAAAACGTCACACAAAATGAGCTTGCTTAACGCATCTCTCTATTGAAAACTGAAAATAATTTCATAAATATATTTAATAAATATTCATATAGTTCAAGCGGGCGTAGCCGCGTTCGGGTCCACTAGTTAGAGTTATAAATCTATAATAATTGAATACTAGTTTCCTATAGATAAAACATTAGCAATCTGAAAGTCCTTGCAAAATTTTTATTATCTATAGATAGATTTTTATAGACAATCTTTATATGTTTTACAATTGATAGGCATATTAATTGCACACATATAAAAGAAAAATATAGTCTTTATATCGAAAGTTTGAAATTAACCATTATTGAAAGAAATTGAAAACATATTTTTTTGTATATAGGTACGATGTATATTTTTTAGAGAACATATGAAACTTTGAACGTAGCATGATTTGAACCTGCGCCTCTTCGAAACCATACGTTCTGATCGATCTACGTAGAAATTCTTATAATGTTTGTTTGTATTGTTAGCGTCTCCGTGAGAAATAAATAGGCACGATATATTTTCTAGATTCAAGCTTCTCCTTCATAGCATGCAGAGGTCAAAGGAGAGAGGAGATTCCTATACTTGTTAAAGTAATACATGAGCGTGGGAAATCATAATTTCGGTAAAATCATTTTCTCGAGTAGAGATTGACCCAAAAAATTGCAATTACAGTCAGAGGATGCGCAAAAATGGCATCTAATATGAAGTCAATTAGCTTGTGTAGTAAGCCTATCTTGTACAGTAGGCCTAAAAAGTTAATAATAATTAATAACAATTCTTTTTAGTAGAAGCTGTATTCCAGACACAGCAGAGTAGGCAGAGGAAACATAATGATAAGACACTCCGTTCCCCACTTTCCGAATACTAGAAATATTGTGTGTTGACTAGCGTAACACAACGACGCCAAAGCGAAGAAATGAATGTGTAAAATATTAAAACAGACAGAACGATCTACTTCCATAATAATATAGAATTATAGAGTTCTCAAAGTAAACCTAAATACTTCTTATACTTAAATTCTTTTATTACTTTCTCATATATCATCTATCTATTTTGTCACATAAAATTTATTTATATATATTAAGGAAAAGGAGAAAGGTAACACGTAATTCCTATAATTTATTCTATTCAATTAAATTCGATCTAAAATAACTGTAATTCTACATACATTAAGTCACGTCGATCAAGTTCCATCATCAAGGCTGAGCTGGCAAAAACCACGTCTAGTTATATAGGGAAAGGAGGAATTTGTGAAACTTATAACCCTTAGAAAGTTAATACTAATATAAGTTAATGCAATTATTGGAAATGATAGATTGCCGATTTGTGTAATAATGATATGGGGAGATTATAATGAAAAATTATCATTTTCTCTCAGGATATATGTAGAAACGAGAAAAATTCAGCTTCACGCTTTATCCCGCATGTAGCAGGGTAGAGAGAGGGTGTTTAGTGCTAAGACACTCCGCTCCCCCACTTTCCACCGAATTCAAGAGGCATTGTATGATGAGTGGTGGAACTCAACGCCGCGGCATAGTAAGACAAAACATTAATTTGAATCATAAACTTTTAATTATAAAAAGAAAATATTTATAAACTACATATATATATTCTACAATGTTTTTACGAACAATAAGGCCATTGCAACGAGTGCACGTTCACTTCCCGGATGAGTTTTTCTCACAATACATTTCCTTGCATGTAATTTTATATTCAACAAAAAATGCAAACTACTTTGCGTATTTCGCTTAGTATGTCTATCTATAATTGTATCTTATAACAGAATACACTTGTCCGTTTTCAATAGAAATATTTCAATATTGGTTCAGGTTCCCAATGGTTTCCGCACATGGTGTGGTAGGCAGAGACACCTGAGAAAGTGTTAAGACACTCCGTTCCCATTAAGGAACTTTCGTTTTCTGCTGAATTATAGAGACATTGTGTGTTAAGCGGCGAAACTCAACACTGCGGATTGCACCCACACTAGAGAGAAGAAATGAAAATCTTAACTATTTCATTTCCTCGACTGGGAATCCATCTTACAACCTGCCGCGTTTAAATCACACGCTAACCGACTTCTGTAAGAAAAGCAGGTTATCAATTCGATTGTATTTTTTTTAGCGTTTCAGAAACATTTAACCTCATATTGCGTATATAAATTTAAGTTATACAAAATAAATTAGGTTTTATTGAGATTATAGACAATATTGTCCGTAAGTAAATTGGTATTCGTAGAAAGTACAATAACAATTTATTTATTGTGAACTACGGAGTTTCGGCCCTTACTCCTTTCTCGTTAACATCCGTTCGTTTCTTTCACTATATTGACATAGAAATAAAATTCTTTAAGCAAAAAAACGTATGTTTTCATATTCATAGTAAAATTTTTCATTATATTATTATGTAAAAAGACATAGAAATTATTTTAAATATTCTTTAAAATAGTAGTAAATAAATTTAATTTATACAAATCATGCAAAAAGATTAAGAATGAACTTTTGTAAACATTCATAAGCGATTTAATAGATATCTGTCCATAATGAACTACAGATAAACGACAAAATTAACATACAAATATGTATATTAACAAATAAAATATTACCTATCATTTTTATAATAAAATAGACAAAATTGCAAATACAAACAAACAAACTACTAAAATAATATTTAGTGAGACGAATTCGACTTCGATATTCTTTAAATATGCAAAATATGCACCATTTGGCTCAAGGGCTTTAAAGAGGATTAGAAGTAACACACCAGCTTTTATAATTATAATTAAAACTCTATATATATGAAATTATAATAAGTGAAAGCTAGCTAGTAGCTTTGCTCTGACTTTACTTATAGTATTAGTACCTACTAATGAAAATATCCTCTTATATGTACGAGGATGTATATATTTAATTCTCAAGTAGCCATCACATGAGAGTAAGGTATAGTAATTTTTCTATCTTTTTCTTTATGTTAAAAAAGGTTTAACTTTCTCTACCTTATAAAATACGAAATCTGTAAGAAGTAGTTATCAACATCAACTTCTTCAATTCAATTTTCTTCTTTCTGTATTCTCCATGTCTCACAGGCATATGCTCCTGTGCCAGGTCCTTATAAGGCTTGTGAGGCTTTATCGTACCACGCTACGACCAATACCGAACAATGAAAGCCATTTAAAAACAGGAGAGCTGGAGAGCTTATTTTTTCCATTTCACCACGCGGACGAAGCCGCAACTAAAAGCTAGTTTTAGAATACCTATATCTTACAATTTTTTTATCTATATATATAAAATCGAAAGGTCACTCACTCATCACAAAATCGCAGAAACTACATGTGCTAGGAATCTCAAATTTTGCATAGGAGTTATTTATAGGACGTAGGTGCTCGCTAAGACGGAAGTTTGCAATATTCGACTTCTAAGGGGTTGTTTTTGGGGTTGAAAGTTTGTATGAAACTTCGTTACTACAAATGCTAGGAGTCTCAAATTTTGCATGGACGTCACTTATAGGACGTAGGTACTCATGGAGACAGAAATTAATAATAACGTAGTTTATGCAGGCGAAGCCGCGGGCGGGCCGCTAGTTATTTATAGATTTATCGGAAGTTAATGGTGTCAGTTTAGTTCTGCACTAGAATTTTCGTCTACAGCTACTTAAACTAATAAAACGTTCTTTTGCATTTTATGTCAATCGCCAATAAATTATCTTCTTTAGAATAAACGAAAGTCACGTTTCGTATTTATTCTCTGAATGAGATTTATATTCAATATTTATTTTTTTCATATAATTTAGTATTTTTAAGTAATTTACATATGTATATGTCACTGTTAATAATAAGACTAAATTTTTATTTTACCGACGCGACGCTTCTAACGGTATCGAATGCTATGGAATAGAAAACAGGAAAAACATTTGTAAATTGTTTCATCAATGCTACATGTAGCCATTAAATGATAACAATTTACAATTATTATAGTTAACGGAAGTTTCTTAATGGGATCGGGGTGTCTTAACATTAGGTTCCCAGGTTCCTTCTGCCAACGCAGCTACATGTGGATAAATTTCGTGAAGCTAAAGAAAAGATTTGGCCATAAGTTTCCCCAGTATGATTGTGTTTCACAGACATTATTAAAAAGTAATGAATATGTGATTGACGGACAAACATTCGACAGAAACTGGAAAATGTAGGTTTTTTCACCATCATGTCTTTGTTCATGATGTCTTGATTGTAGAGACTTTAAATTCTATACGAAATATCAATATAAGTAAATATTTTATAAAGGCGGTGAGGAGAGAACGGTGTACCTAGTATCATAACAATAAATACTCTCTATCTTCTCTGCCATGAGGAAAAGAAGGAAGAAAGAACTCGTCAGAAAAATATTTTTATTCTGCCGATCTTATAATACAAATTTAGATTTCGCTATCTAATAATGGCTCTAGAATGGACTATTAGGAGATGTTATGGATGAAAGGACCATTAGCGAAAAATGCGTGAAGAAAAAAATTAACTTTTTTAATGGTAAAAGATAAGATAAAACAAAATATATGTTTAATATTCACATTTATTTGGCCTAAAATATTTAATGTTATCTATATTATCTCAATAAACGTCGACAAATGCGTGTAACCTTTTAAAAATATTTTATTAGAACCTATTTAGGCTGTTGAAATTTAAAAATTAAAGAAATATGTTTTACTATTATATTAGATACATTAACATTCTGTCTGTCTGTCTCATTTATTTTAATATCCTTTTTAATTTTTATGTGGCTAATGGAATTTATAGTTTAAAGTAGTTAAGTGAAAAAACCAAGAATTAGTATTCTATTCTTGTTCTTATAGTTTGATATATTATCTATAACATTTTTAAGCTTCCCATTATTTCTCTAAATATTTGTGTTTGAAATTAATATATTCTATAATATGTTATTTATATCCATTAAGTCGAAATGGAAGACAAATAAACATGGTCAGTGCTTAGTTGTTATAAAAACGACAGGTTGTGGGTTCGATTCCCATTCAAGAAAATCAAAACAATAATATTTTCGTGCTTCGGTGTCGACGCAAAGTGCGGCTAGCTCCACCATCAGAAAATTGGGAATGGAGTGTCTTAACACTAAGTTCGTTCTGCGTACATTATATGTATAATAACATAAATTAGTATAAACATATGCATATTGAATGGATTTTACTTCGCGCCTCGAGTTACATAGTAAGAAGGAATTAGCACGGAAACTGATATCAAAACAACATACTTTTCCACATGCTGTAACTCCGTAACTATGAGAAAACATGAGAATTGTTTTGTATTCAGATGTTGATATTCAAATTGCATTTTCCAATATAGCAGTTTCTCTTATTTTTCTATCCGTTTCCTTGTAATATAGCTTTAGTGCTAGTGAAATCGTCTTAAATATTAATTTATATATTAATTATTAAATATTAATATTAATATAAGTATTTAGTATTTTTTTTTTATCATAAATTATTATTTTTCGGTAGTCGTAGTAGGGTAGCCAGAGGGAATCTGGGGACAGCACATTAAGACGTTTCCATTACGTATTAAAAGGCGGAACTCAACGCCACGCTTTGCCTCCTTACCAGAGCGAGGAAGTAAGATTATTAAATATTTAATTTCAAAAAGTGGGAATCGAAACCACTTACCCCACGACAGGCCTCAATAAACCTTATTAAATACGAACACTTCTTTCTAGATTTTCTTATAACAACACCCATCACCAAGCAACCATTATATGAGGAATAATTTTATTATGTTTGCGGAACGGAGTCAACGACTTGATGCTGACCAGGTTCACTCGGCGAACCCTTTCTTCTACACGCTATTTGTTCGCCCGTTAGCGTTCCAAGCGATTGATTTTTATCACGTTCTATAATATAATAAATTACCCTTCATTTGTTGTTTTTATCAATTTATTATTTACTTGTAGCTTAATGCTGTATGCAGAGTAGTCAGGCACCAGGGAACCTAGTGTTAAGGCACTCCGTCCCTATTAAGATTCTTCAGTTCCCTTGCGCCACGACTGGGCACAATTAATTTTTGTTTATTGTTTATTTCAGTTATGTTTAGAAGTCTTAAATAATTATAAAATAGTCGAGTCTTTAGTACATACATATATAAAAAATACTAATGATTCTTCAAAACTTCCGTGATTTCGCGGGCGAAGCCTTGAGTGGTCTAGTAATATATAAATCCAAATGTTATCGCGACACTATTTTCTCCGCTAATTACTATTAGCCTATTATATAGCCTATAAAACACTTGTTAGTGATTTTAATATCCTAATCTTATAAAATTATGATAATTACATTTTAATTAATTATCTCATATAAATTATTTTATATATGTAAGGTGGCCGTTGTTGACGATAAAGATAACAGATTAAAGAAAACTGGTATCATTTTATGAATCTTATTTGTTTAATAGTTTAAATGTGCTGTTGAATTAAATATTTTTGTTTATTACAGTTTTTATGTTATGCTAGAATCAAGCCTGGTTAGAAAATAAGAATTATGATAAAGATTTTTTTTTATTATTTTCAGTAAAATCCCGAAGCTCTTAGATTTTACAGAAAACCGTTTAAAATATAAACGTAAATAATAGAGGCCAGTCGTGGCGCAGGGGCACAAAATGGGACTGTAAAACCGACTGGTTGTGGGTTCGATTCCCACTCGAGGAGATGAAATATTTATTTAAATTATTCCTTTTTTTCGCTCTGGTGTCGAGGCAAAGCGCGGCGTTGAGTTCTATCACTCAACACGCAATGCTTCCAGAATTAGGCAGAAAGTGGGGAACGGAGTCTCTTAACACAAGGTTCCCTCTGCCTACCCTACTTTATGCTTGAAGCTGATTTAATGAATACTAGAAAAATACAGACTCTCAAAACAAAATTTAATCTTTAAACGAATCATTTGAGAAGTGGTCACGCCGCAAGCGAGAAAGTTCGCAGTTTCTTACAAATTAAGCTTTTTGCAGAATAACAGAATTATTTAAGTCAATTACAGGTTGTTTGTAATAATAGCGTAGAAAATTAGCTTTCTTTAGTAGCTGATAATATTTTTTACTATTTCACAAACACCTCGTGTTCGCGTTGTGGCGGAACTCTATGGAGGAGTATTCATTATTTTATAATACGAATCATTTATTTTTTTGTACGCTACGCCTGCGACAGTAACCGCCACAGATTATGGGTTCGATTCTCAATAGTTTTTAAAATTATAATATTATAAGAATAATGCAGATGAGAAAATAAATAATTACGCAGTACAAATGGACGAAGCTACGAGCAAGTCGCTATTTCGTAATATAATACATACAATAAATGCCAACAAAAAAAGGAGACATCACAACATGTGGTGGTTGTGAATTCATTTTCTGCTTCGAAAATTATTAAATTTAAAATTTATTTTCATAAAATAGGTGAGAAACTGGGCGTTGAATTCCACCATGAGCACCTCTCCTCCTCCCGTGTATCAAACCAATAGGATATGAGATGAAGCAAAAGTAAAAATAAAGTTTAAACAATTTTATTAATTAAAAATATATTATATAGGTACACATTGATGACTGAGAATGATTTAAAAGAATTTTTAACTTTCGCAAAGCTATTATGTTCATTAGAAAAAACTGGCAAGATGAATTAATATCTATGAAACTTTTAAGATTTAATGACAGTCGTATGTGGAATATTGTTTTTTATATTAATATGGTTATATTGAAATATATAGAATAAAACTTTGATGACAAATGAAGGTTGAATGACCGGTCGCGGGTTCGGTTCCCACTTGGTGGAGAGAATTATTATATATTAATATGTTCACTAACAAGGCAAAGCGCGGCTTTAAGTTACGCTACTCAACATGCAATTCCTAGAAAATTCAGTGGAAAATGGAGAATGAAGTGTCTTAGTACTAGTTAGCTACTCTGCTTTATGCGAGATATAACGTGAAATTGAAAAAAATTGCTTAGAGCTTGTGACAAGCTTTTTTATACGTAATTAATTCATAAAAATTGTTTTCTAGTTAGCTTACCTTTTGTATCTAACTTTACCTACTTTATATATCTATATATTAGTTCGAGGATTCATTTTTAGTTTATTGTAAATTACCCATTAGTCATGTTTTAGCTATATCAGTTCGTCTTATAAGAAATATCTACAACTTTGATATCAATAGTAATTGGTATGTTAAACCGCAAAGCAAACATGAGCAGAGAAAATATTCTAAGCTTTTTGCTATGTCAGATAAATTTTCACAATCATCGTACACAATTTAGTAGATAAATTATCTTTCAGTACAAACTAAAGTTTATTTTAAAGTAGTGTTAAGGGAATTTCTTTATTTATTTTTGTAAGATTTACACCATATCCCACATGATGCAGGGTAGGCAGAAGGAGCCTAGTGTTAAGACTCTCCATGTTGAGTGGCGTAACTCAACGCCGCAATTTCTTTATTTAATAATGAAATATTTAGATTTTTCGTAAGGGCGTGACTGTAACGCGACGGCTGTGGGTTCGATCCCCACTCGAGGAAGTGAAATATTTATTTACGTTTATATTTCCATTTCTTCGCTCTGGTGTTGAGCCAAAGCACGCCTCTAAGATATCGTGTAATCATCGCCAATCACTTCATTAAATAAGGCCCTATCGATACGACTATAAAAAAAATGGTAATCAAATTGCTCAATTTAAATCCAATTGCCTAAATAATTTGTGTTGTAAAATACAAAGTAAGAATAACGCCTAAAAAAAATGAAACATGTAAATAAATTATATATAAATACAGCTTCCCGATATATCCCGCAGTGTTAAGACACTCCGTTCCCCCATTTTCCTCCGTTTCCCATTTGTGATGGAACTCTACTACGCGCTTTTCCTCGACCAGACCAGAGCGACAAAAATGGAAATATTAAACATTTCCCTCAAATGGGAATCGAACCCACAGCCTAGTGCGTTTACAGACACACTTTGGCCACGCCACGACTGGCCTCATAATAGAATATATATTGCCAGTATTAAATAACTTGACGGTGCGTAAAAATGTACAAATATTTTTGTAACGAAGATACTCGATCGGCAATGAAACAGTAAATCATTGCTTTCGCTGTCTTTCGTAACGTAGGTATTCTGCGGTCCAATTGGTACTGTCGGATGTTATAAATAACTGGAGGCCATTCCTTTTTTCACGCTGTATCCCGCATAAACCAGGGTACAAAGAGGGAACCTAGGAAACCCCTATTTTGTACCGAATTCAGTTGAGTGTCATACTATCAATTCCAGAGATAAAATCCCACTTTACTCCAAGACAAAACCTGACATCTGGTTCTATTGTAAGAAATGAGCCGTCAAAATACCTATCAATCGGTTAGTTAACTAGGAACTGGTCTGGAGATCACTGTCTAGAAATCTAGATTCCAGATATCGATATCTAGGCAGTGCTAAGATCTGAGACTGACTGAATATGAATAGCCATTTGTACAGGTCTTAGTTACAGAAACATGTTCGTATTATTTATTGCAAGTAGTTTAAATAGAACTAGAGGGCCCGTTGACGCGTATAGTTAAATGCGTTGTCATAGCAACGTGTATATCAATTTATTAGACAAATGTTAGGTCTAATGTGTGATAGTATGTGTTATACCTATTTTATTAATTGAATGTACCCAGTAATATAATGAGGCCAGTCGTGGCGCAGTGGCTCAAAGTGTGACTATAAGTCACGAGCGATAGTTTGTGGGTTCGATTCCGACTCAAGGAAATGAAAAAAAAAAACATCAAAATAAATTCGCTCTGGTATCTCAACACACAGTTTAGTCAATTCGGCGGAAAATGGCAGACGGGGTGTCTTAACACTTTTAAGATACCGATGAATAATGGAGAGGTATTTATAACTATGTAGATCCATGGGTGGGTATATCTAGAGTTATTTCTTATGGGGGGCCTTTAGCTTTGAACAGATTGATTTGAGAGAGAATTCGTGTAGGTAAATGTAGTATTTTTTTTTTTTTGTAACAAATTAATTTGTGACTATTTTTGTAGTAAAATTTCTGGAATAGGCACCAGACTATTTTGGGGTAGGCACAGGCCACCCGCCCCACTTTATTCCTACGCCCATATGTAATCTACATAATATTTATCTCATAAAACCCTCAATGTCTATTTCACAAAATATGAAAGATTTACTAAACCTCGTAAACGAATTACTTCATTTGTAAAATTAAAATTATATAGTACCCACTACACACATTTTACAATAATAATATCTAATAATAAATATTTTACAAACTTGAAATAGACAAGGCTAGGAATGCATTTTCTTGGCGAATTCTTTAGAAAGCTGCATCAATTTATCTCCGACCGCGGTGTCTGTCATTAGCGGATGCTCTGATAAGCAAGGAGAGCGGTGGATCGCGGGTTCGATTATTATGGTTATTTACCGAATATCGCGGTAAACCACTTCTAATTTAGATTTTGCTTGCAAATATATATTTTGTATATCCATGCCTTTGTCGATAAATTGTATAAAGAATATTAAAGGTCTCTTAAATTATAATATTTTTAATTTAATTTATAATATTTAATTTATATATTATTTTTAATTTATAATATTTACTTGGCCTGTCGTAGCGCAGGGGCGCAAAGGGTGACTGTGAACGCGACTGGTTGTGGGTTCGATCCCCTCTCGATGAAATGAAATATTTATTTGAATTTGTATTTTCATTTCTTCGCTCTGGTGTACGCAAACCGCGGCGTTGAATTCCACCACTCAACACGCTATGCCTCCAGAATTCTGCGGAAAGTGGGTAACGAAGTGTCTTAACACTAGGTTCATTGTGTTTACCCTGGTATGTGCGGGATACAGCGTGAAGCTGTATTTTTTAATGATATTTACTTAGAAAGTATACAGTTTAATTTATGGCGGTGATGTAATCTCATCTCAATATTCGCTTCCTTAAGTTTTTATTATATTGAAATAACATATATTTGCAGATGAATATATTAAAATAATCAATGTGCGTACGTAACATAGGTTGTTTAAATGTATGTTGTGTAATACTACATATTATGGAACTAATACGTCCGTATTTATAAATAGCTCTCAAGTCTGAGATCGATCTTGAGATGCCATTTTCATCTATACTCTCTGAGCTAAGAGACAGTAATTATATTCCAGTTATATATTTAAGTGTTTCTGTCACTTCGGAAGACATTTTCGGAAGCTTGCAAGCAGTTAAAGAGGGTAACCTATGATAGCTTAGATTTATTATCCCCATTTTTTCAACAAAATTATAATTAACTAGCAGACTCAGGCGGCTTCGCCCGCTTGAATCATACGAATATTTATGAAACTTAAGGGGTAAATTCTATATACTCTTCTATATAAACCGTGAAACACGTGTTCAATGAAATATTTTAAAGAGTCTGAATTTTGAATTTTATAAAAATCGGTGCCAATTTAAAGATTTTTCCATACAAACTCTCAACCCCTATGAGAGAACCCCTTCAGAGCTAAAATTTTTCAAATCCCTTCTCAATGGGTGTCTACGTTATGAAAATAATAACATAACAATGAAATGCAATTAATATATTTTTACCAAAATGCCTTCAAACTTCATATCGATTTGTATTTAATATGAACTTTGGGAACTTAAATTAATTAAACGGTTCTAAAAACTAACGACTATCTAACAATATATTAATACTGTACTAGCATATACGTATTAAGCATTCTACGCTTATATATTTTCTTACATAAATAGTATCAAGATTAATATACAATATCTTAGAACTAGAAGGATGCAAAAAATAGTTTAACATGACTGATGTCTCCATTGCATGCGTAAACCACATCTTGAATATCTAAATAATGATATGACTTTTCTCTTTTACCATTGAAAGTATAAGCCTAATTCTATAGAAACATGCAATTTAATTATTAATTTTCTCACTTTTCTTTTAGTAATAGGAACCTAAATGACTTGTCTATATATATAAAATCAAAAGGTCACTCACTCATCACGAAATCTCAGAAACTACATGTGCTAGGAATCTCAAATTTTGCATAGGAGTTATTTATAGGACGTAGGTGCTCGCTAAGACGGGAATTTGCAATATTCGACTTCTAAGGGGTTGTTTTGGGGTCGAAAGTTTGTATGAAACTTCGTTACTACAAATGCTAGGAGTCTCAAATTTTGCATAGACGTCACTAGGACGTAGTCATGGAGACAGAAATTAATAATAACATAGTTCACGCGGGTGAAACCGCGAGCGGGCCGCTAGTTAATAATAATTAAATATATTTTTTTTTTCAACATCACGATGTATGTAGCAGGGTAGGCAGGAGCCTAGAGCCTACACACTGCTCCCGACTTTTCGTCGAATTGAGTTGAGTGGCGGAACTAAACGCCACGCTTTGCCTCGACTCCAGAGCGAAGAATTTAAAATATTAAATATGTCATTTCTTCAAATGGGAATCGAACTCACAATCTCTCGCGTACGCCACGACTGGCCTCCAGATAGAAACGACATGTATTAATTATTATATAATAAGCAATTGCTAATAATATTTACTTATGTCAATAAATAAAACAACATAATAATGATTTTTTGTAATCGACTGAAAAGATACGAATTCGATAATACTTTAATTAATTAGTATTCATATAAAGTTTAAAACATTAATATTTCTACATTTAATGCTGTCGTGCTCCATTTTTCAATTGACTGACAGTGACCTACGAGTATTTATAACTAAAACTATGTTTTAAATTCTATTCAATTATATAGAAATATTTTTTGTTAGGACTATTTATTACACGAAATTATCTTTTATTCGGTTTTCTTAGAATACAGAAAATGGAGAAAGAAAAAAAAAACAAAAAATCTACTAGGTTTTACCTACTTCATTGGAAGTAAATTATGTTATTTAATTAAAAATGATGAGTTACTAATAGGAGCGGCGGTGCGTAATTATGGCTGAAGTATTAAAAATTAATTAGAATCTTGAACTTCAAATATCCTTTGTGTTTCATATAACGGTTACAAGTACTGTTTACTTTTAAAAAGTCGAAATTTATAATGAAAAAAAAAATAATTATTCATAAAATATTAGCAAGCTATAGCGACGATAGCGTCAAGTTTTAGTTTTAGCTTCCCGCACGGTAGTGGCAGGGAACCTATTGTTAAGACATCACGTTACCCCCTTTGGTCCGTATTTTCGAGATATTACATGTTGAGTGACGGAACTCAACACCTTGGTGAAGACACAACAGTTTTAGTTCGATTCCGACTCGGGAAGATGAATTATTTTCATTTCGTCGTTCTAATAAAGATATTGAGAAAATTATTGAAATAAAACTTGGATATACGTATAGTAAAATCTAACATAATATCAATATAATTAAAAAAAAACCTTTGTAGGTCACCGAACTGTCCTTATAGCTTGAATGCCACAAAATGCTTGGAATTTTTCCAATCGTAAACTACTTATATGATATATAGGTACAATATAGGCCTCGATTGAAAAAAAAAAACATATCAACTCATGAATATAAATTAAATAATAATAAAAGTCCAATTCGTTATGGTGTTATTGAATGTTTGCAGTTTCAAGTGGATTAATCAAAAAAACTTTTACTAGGTAAATTGGCGGTTCGATCTGCGCAGACTTTAGTCTTTAGTTTTTGTGTTTTGCGTTTTCTATAATATTTTTCTTGATTCTTGACATGATAATTAATACTAAACTAAATCTAAATGTGTGTGTGTATGCATGTTAGTAAAATCGTATTCGACTCTTACATAGGAATGATTATTCTTATAGTAAACCTGCTTATGAAATATTTGTGCTTAGAAAAATACGATGTTAGGGTTCTTGCTCGGCTAATATAGTATATATAGTAGGTTATATGTAAAAAGAAGTATAATGAACGGTGAATAAAGTCACTCTCACCATTTTCATACTCTACATAATGCTATAAGTACTCGTATTACGTAGAATGGCGTACCTAATAGTAATGTTAAAATTTTGTCACGTACCATTTTTAACCGACTTCTGTAAGAAAAGGAGGTTATCAATTCGACTGTTTTTTTTTTGTGCTTGTTACCTCATAACTTTTGACTGGGTGAACCAATTTGGATATTTTTTTTTTTTCAACTTATGTGTCCTGGTATCCCCGAAATGGCACCGGGACGTTAAAATGTACCTGTTTTCGAGATAGCCCGAAAATTTTGTTTAATTAAAAAATAAATAAAAGTGCTAAGCTAAATATAAAATGGTCACGTTAAGTACTAAGCAAGCGACTTTTTCCATTATAAACACACTAAGACTATTTTGTCTGATGTATACAACCAATACTTATTAGTAAAAAAACTGACAATCTTTCATAATTGCTTTTGCTAGAAACCAGTCTAATTTAAATATTTAAAACATAGTTGCTTATACCATCAGTATTCACGATTTTTCAACTTTCTAACTTGAAATTCGTGATCGACCGATCGCTAGGATTCGTTTTCCATTTCAAGAAACCAAGAAATACGCAATACTCATACAATTTAGGTCAATCATAATTTACTTTCAAAGCTAGTGTAAATATCTAGTAAATATCTTTAGATTAAGGATGTTTTTGTTTTGGTTTTTTGATTATTTTGTTATTTTTTTTTTTCAAAGAAAATGTGGGGCTGATGTTTGATATTTAAACTATGTAATGCAATAAATTAATAAAAATAACTTCATAGGTATTATACTTTTACTTTGATATTTTTACATAAACATTCCAGCTTTAAAGTTGTATAATAGATCCACGGTTCTACCTAAATTAAAACTTCAATGACAAAGATAAATTTTGAAAGTAAAAAATATAAGGAATTATTTAAATTAAAACAAAATTAAATTAAGTTATAAATCAAATACGAATATAAAATCTTAATCCGGAAGTTATAAGTACGATATGGAGCACGCGCGACGCGTCCACAAGTTTTATTTGATACTTAATGGAGGTTCTCGTAATCTATAGTGATTATCATAATTTTAAACAAATCGTTTTTATTTTAACGATATACACACTGTTATTTATGAATATCTTTTCAATGATTTAAAAGATCTATTTCTAAAAAGAACATTCTGATTTCGTAAGTATTGCAGAATATTCTAGAATGTAAAATTATTAGTTTTAAGTAAAAATAGTTTTTAGATTTTTACTTGAGGCCAGTCGTGGCGTAGAGGCACAAGTATGTGACTCTAAACGCGACTGGTTGTCGGTTCGATCCCCACTCGGAGAAACAAAATATTTATTTAAATTTACATTTTCTTTGCCTCTAATGTAGAGGCAAAGCGCGGCATTGAGTTACACCATTCGACACTCAATGCCTCAAGATTTCTTTGGGAGCGGGGAATGGAGTGTCTTAACACTATACAGAGGGAACTGCCTAACCTACTGTGTACGGGATCCAGTGTGAAGCTATTTTTTTAGTTATAAAAATGTTGTTGACTAGGGATGAGTTCGATATAACAAAACGTAACTTGTAACCGATACGATGCCGAAACCATACCATATCGATATCTGTTTCTAAAAAACCGTTATCATAGAAACTTATCAAAACTATCAGATGCGTATTAAAACTTAAAATCACACACAGCAACTATCGCAACGAAAACGTAAAAACGAAAACTTCGCATAACACGAACTAAGTAACTACCTCTCTTTCTAACTATATGTTTCTCACGAGTGTAAAAGAAATGAAGCGAATATCCGATAACTTGCATCTATAAGATATTATTACTTTACGTTACAAAAAAGAACTTCTATTTAATGGGAATAAGGTTGAAATTTGGTTAAAATATTCATATTATTTTCACTCTTGAGTGGATTCGACTTTTAAATTCTAAACGTTTGTTTTTAAGTGACAAATGCTTATTTGAAATTTATTTTTAAATTTTTAATATTTTAGAAATAGTTTAGTATTGTATTTAGTCCTTTGCGATACGTATTGCGGACGAGGTTTCCTTAAAAATTGTGCATTTCAGTGTGTGTATATACTTTTTTTTAACAACAATTTCTATATAGTTTAAAGTTAATTAGTGTTAGTGTATAGCTTAAATATATTAGTGTATATAGACATAATTTTTTTCTTAAAAATTTCGCGTAAAGTCTCTCATCTCTCTGTATACTTGGTGATTTACTTTATATTCATAATACTTTTAAAAAACGCGTTTGTAAACTGTATTATCAATATCGATATCTGAAAACCGTTTTTGATATCGTTATGAAAACCATATATCGGTTACATAACCGTTATCGAAAAAAAACGATAACGCCCATGCCTATTGTTGACTGATTTTACCTAGCAATGTAATAGTGATTTTTATATAAGTAGCACTGAATATCATGTGATGAGGAATCACTGTTATAACAAATTAAAATTCAAAATATACTTATGTTGGTGTTCTTCAAAGAGTTTTATTTTTTAACAATTATAAATATCTTCAAATTCAGTCTTTTTAGAAATCCGGCATTGTGTATTGGTCTCTTAACACTAGGTTCTTTCTAGCTGCCTGCTACATGCGGGATGAAAAAGATCATTGGCCGTCATTAAGCAGGGGCACAGCGTAAACACGACGGTAGTGAATTCGATTTCCACTCGGGGAAATTATTTCCACGCTCTGGTAACAACTACTTACACCCAACATGTACCTACTAACTTTGAAATAGATGGAAATTGAAAGATTTCTAAGTACAATCCAGGAATACGTACCTACGTACATTTTAAAAGACTTACCAATTATTTAATCCATACAAATCACGAAAAAAAATAAAAACACAACACTTCCTATTCTATCAAAAGGTAAATATAATTACATCTCCAAATCTACGAGCTCAATACCTATAATTTCAAAACATTTTAAGTAAGCACAGTAGAAAAAAAATGTAAATAAATCAATACAGAAAAAATATTTCGCGAATATTAGCTAGCGTGCGCGAAGTTAGATGCGCGTGCGCCGTTTGAAATGCAACGATCGCATGTCTCGTGCTTACTAGTGTAGATTTACATGGCGTTACATATTAGATAGTTATTTTTATGGTATTTCACGAAAGTTACATATGTTTTTAATGTTGTGGTGGTTTAATATAACGGTGACGTCGCCATTACACTAGCTTGGCGATTTGCTACGATCCGCCTTGATGTGAACAATCAAATAATTTAACAACCGTGAGTTGGATGTTTTTTAATTTTATAAATATTTTTGTATTATCTCATTATACGATATTTATTTTGATATTATCTTTTATAAATAATTAGAAGATTCGTTATTTTGGTCTTTATGGTTTAAGAACATCGACAAGTGCATTTAGAGCCTACACGATGTGCCTATAGAGTTTATAGGAGCCAAAGTGCGGATCCCGTGTCCGTTATTCCGAAAAGTCGAAACTTATTAGAGTACTCGTTAAAGAATCATTTTTATGTTTTTAATTTATTTATTTTAAGCAGTTTCTCCATACTATATGCTATCGTACCAACAGTTCATAATTTTTTTGCTGAAATTTACTGAAAACCTAGGCAGGAAGAAACAAGCCTAACATTTATTTTTATAATTCATTATTTATCTATTTTTTTTAATAAAAAATAGAAAAGAGAAAAATGAAACACATAACTAGATACATATTGTATAAAAATGGAATTTTATTCTTTTAATATTACCTTTATTATCTATTATTTATTAACATACTAATCTATATGAGATATATCGTCCAGCTGTCTCCGATGATCTTATAATTTTCACCACCTGAAACAAAATAATAAAAAGTATATACTAAAACAAGGATTTTTAATTATATTCAACATATAAAAATATCAGTTAAACGAAAACGAAAGCTATAAGTTTCCAAAAAATAAGGTAGGTTGAGTTCAGCCATTTAACATGAAATGTCTCCAGAATTCAGTGGAGAGTGAAGTGTCTTAACACTAAGTTCTTTCTACCTGCCGGGTATATTTCACTCGGGGAAACGATTTTCATTTCCATGCTCTGATAAAAAGAAAAAGCGTAGTCTGAAAACTGGACTGAAAGTAGCCTTAACCCTCTGCTTACAAGGGATACAGCGTGCAAATAAAAAAGGGAAATAAACAATAATACCTGTCCTCTCTTAAGTCCAAAATACCTCGCCACTGGATCACCTGCTTGTATTCTCATCAACATGTTTTCTTTAAGTTTACTGTTATTATGGTTAAGAAATCAAAATTATAAAATAATTTATTCTAAAGAAATTTGAGATTTTTATTCAGTGGTGCAAGTTCGATTAGATAAAATATTTTTTTTTTACTATGAAACAAAAAGTAATTTTTTTTCATATCAGGGATCACGGTGCACAATGTTTAAACAGATTGGCGAAATGAATATATTTACCATTTACAGAAGATTTACTAATAGATATATGTATATTTATTGGCCATCGTGGCACAGCAAACGTTGTGAGTTTGGTTTTCACTTGGAAGACTAAATTATATTTAACTATTAAATTATATATAACTTTTTCCGCTCTGATAAGAAGACAAAGTGTGGTGTTGAGTACCACTCAACATGCTATGTCTCTAAGATTGAGTGGTAGATGGAGACCAGAATGTCACTAGATTCTCTCTAAACTAAAAAAATAAATCCGTTTTTTGTCATTATAACTTATACATTTATATGACATAAAAAAAATTAAAAAATTATATAAAATCCATTTTGTCACAAAAGGATACTATCTTGCTAATAACTCTTGTTTTTCATCAGGCGTCAATACAATGTGTTCTGGCACTAACTCGTGTTCAGTTATGTTAATTAGCAACTCCGATTCCAAAAACTGTTCCAAAATGTATTTCGGTGCCATATCCACTAAGGACTGTTTTGCTGACGGTGTCATACCTGAAATAAACAAATGAGATATGAAAATTTCAAAGTAAATGTAAAGATATATTCTTAAATAATTAAAGCATAAGCAATATTTATATTTTTTTATCAGCCTCACGCTGTATTTTGCTGGAGGATAGGCACAGCAGGGTAGGCAGGGAGAATCTAGTGTTAAGACACTCCAAAAAAAGTATTTTTCTTTTCTCAGTGTGGAATAACACTTTAAAAATGTCAAAAAAGTTTCAATAACTCCTATGCTATATCTGCTTAGATTATATTGTTCTTTAATAACCAAAATTCTATTTGTATATTTAACAACAAACATAAGTTCACCTGCTTGGACAACGACAATAGCCCTATGAATATTTTCTTCTTGCATTCTTGTACAATATGTTTTAATTGTTTTAATTCCAATTTTAGCTTCGTCTGGGAAGAACACAAACATTTGGTCAGTTGGATCGTCATTATGAGCTACTAGTACTATCAAGTCACCTCTTGCAGGGCGCTTCTCGCTAAAACAATACAAAATAATTTATAATCAGAGAGGCTAGTCATGGCACAGGGGCACAAAGTGTGATTGTAAACCAATTGGTTGTGGGTTCAATCCTCACTTGAGGGAATTAAATATTTATTTAAAGTTTATATTTCCATTTCTTTGCTCTGGTGTTAAGGCAAAGAGTAGTGTTAAGTTCTGCCGCTCAACAAGCAATGCCTAGAGATTTCGGCGGAGAGTGGAGAACAAAGTATCTAAGCATAAGGTTCCTTCTGCCTACCCTACTGTGTATTTTGACTTGCCAGTGCAGTGGCTGCAATTTTCTTGACTGTAAAAATTGTAAAGGTTTTGGGGATCAAACTCACAACTATTGTGTTTTACTGTTTGGTTTACTTAAAAATGATAAAAATTATTCATATATATAATTAAACTCTTTCTTTAATTTCAACCTATATATGTAAATGTCATTATTATTTTTATTATTTGACAGTAGCAAGTCATCAATGGTGTACAATACAATATTGTTTATAAATATACACACATTTTTTAGTTATATATTTTAATTCATTTTTAAAATTGACTGATCATATTAACTGTATGGCAA
>JAEBDU010013512.1:383388-394737 GCA_016802625.1 Heliconius numata | reverse complement strand
ACGACCATTTGTTCTCTATTTAATAAAAATGTCCTAAACCACTGGCAGGTTTCCTTTGAAAAACCATAGCATTCCAACTTGCCTAAGAGTAGCTCTGGGAGGAGGCAGTCAAAAGCGCGTGAATAGTCCAGCAGGATCACAATTGTACTCAGACCCTTGTCTGAAGCTTCGCTTATATCGTCAGTAATATTTAGAAGGGCTGTTTCGGTGCCATGGCATCTGCGAAATCCGGATTGAAATTTAGGTATAATATTGTTGGCATCTAAAAAGGTTAACATTTGATTCAGTATTGTTCTTTCTAGAACCTTTGACAAAACAGGTAGGATTGATATTGGGCGAAGGTCTTTAAGCTGTTCAACACAGTGCTTTTTAGGAATAGGCCTGATCAGAGCACGTTTCCAAGATGTTGGGTACGCTAGAGTTTCTATCGATTTGTTGATGATATCAGTGATAATAGGCAAAGTGACATCTAAGGTGAGTTTTATCATTTCTATATTTAAATCATCATGACCTATTGCCTTAGTTTTAATGTTATTTATTATTTTAAGTACCTCTGATTGTGTTGTTGTTTTTATATTGAACAGTGCGCTGGAATTAATTGCAGGAAAACCTGTCCCTTCTATATCACAGTCATTAATAGGTGGAAGATCGAGAAAATGAGCATTGATTTTATCCGGGTCATTAATATGATCAGGAATATTAATTATTGCATTTTTGTTAGGTATCACTGTATTTTTTAAGTTGTGCCACATTATCATTGGCTGATGCAATGTGTCATTTATATAACTATTAATAAAGGCTCTCTTTTCCCTATCTGTTGCAGAGGTAACAAGATTTTTTAAGTCGCGATAGTATTTTATCGATGAATCATTTTTCTTCGCGTGTGCTTTCACTAGAGCTTTGTCACGTAGAGTCATCATAAATTTAATCATGTTTGTGATCCATGGTTTTGGTGTATTTTTACATATAACTTTTTGCATTGGTGCGTGGATGTCAAATAAGCATAACAAGTAATTATTGAACATTTCCACCATAATATCGACATTATTAGATGCGGTAATTAAATGCCAAGGAATAGATTTTAAATCGTATTTAAACTGTTCCAAGTTTATGTCGCTAAGTTTACGTTTAAATTTAATTTGTCTAATTAGATTCGGCTTTTTTATATCAAGATCGACTAATATCATAGCATGGTCACTAAGACATGGATTATGTACAACTTGAACCCCACGACATCTTGATATGATATCTGTCATTACTACGTCTAAGATGGTTCTTGATGTTTCAGTTATTCTCGTTGGTTCTTTAACTAGCTGCCCTAGGTTATGTTGCTTACAAAAATCCCCTAATTCTCTTGCAATGCTAGTCTCCGTTCGATTGATGTCGATATTCAGATCGCCTAGAATACAAGTATGGTCACAGTGGGCCATGACGTTTAACGATTCACTTATACCATCCAATGCATCACTGACTTTCACAGTTTCGGGTCTGTATGCAGTGCCAATTGCCAAAACGGCTCCTGACAGTCGAACTTCTAGCCAAAATTGTTCAAGTATTGAATCCGGATGAGGATGTGTATGAAAATTTATGCCTTGTCTAATATAGAAACCTACACCTCCACCTTTCTTACCTTGACGAGCTTTATGTAGAAACTTGTAGTCGGGCAACACTGGTGCCAGACTCTCTTCATCAGCTTTCAGCCAGGTCTCATTGATAGCTAAAATGTCAGGGGTGTATTTTTGTACAGTTACAAATAGTTCATCAGTACCAGTATTGAGAGATCTTGCATTTAGCAGCCCTAGTCGCAAAAGATATTTTCTGCCACTAGTCATTGCAAAAATATTTCCAAAATATAATTAAAATTGTCCAGAAACAAAGGAAAAAAATAATAACATTGCTGAATTTGGGTCAATACTGGTTTTCTAGTCAAATAAGATTTAGAGTCTTAGTAGCTATTAAATTTATTTTTTTCTCAATACAAACTAAAATTATTGTCATGATCCTATATCTTACATATCGAGTTTTATTGTTTGTAATGACATTAAAATGTAAGTACCTACCTATGAAGGTAAATAATTTAATATTAAAGCGCGGCGTTGAGTTTCGCCACTCAACATGCAATGCTTCGAAAATTCGGCAGAAAGTTGACAACAGAGTGTTTTTACATTAAGTTTGCACTGCCACCCTCCTAAATGCGGGATACAGCGGGAAACTGAAAAAAAGACAAAAATCCAGCGTTAGGTTAATAGTCCGTATCAGGTCGCTTACTATGGTAAGCCCCCCACCCCGAAAAGAGCAGCAAGAATTAATAAAAAGAAAATATTCTGAAAAATACTATTTTATATATTATTTTATAAATGTATAATATATTATTACTTGTAAGTCCCGTCATTTATGTATGCAATTTTATTTAGGAAAATATTCTATTCTATTCTATTCTATATTTTTGAAGAAATAAATATTTAACGTACAGACGAAACGCTGCAGTCCACTTTAGACAATACACTTCCACATGCACAGGAACAAGGTCAGGCATAGAGATATCTAGCTGAATATTTAACACTGACTTAAACTATCTTTGTTTCAAAAAATAAATTAAATTATTAAATTTATATTTTCTTTTCTTCGCTCTGGTGTCTAGGCAAAACGCGGTGTTGAGTTCCCCAGTACGCAATGTTTCCAGAATTCGGCAAAAAGTGAGGAACAGATTGTCTTAACACTAGATTAGCTCTGCCTACCCTGCTGTGTGCGGGATATAGCGTGAAGAGATCTCGACACCAGAGCGAAGAAATGGAAATATACACGTAATAATAAATATTTCACTTCTTCGAGTGGGGATCGAACCCACAACCGTCGCGTTACAGTCACACCCTTGTGTCGCTGCCAGGACGGCCTCAAGCACTCTATACCTACTTTAATATTAAGCGGCGGAATTAAACGCCGGGTTTTGTCGTATACAACTATCCACTTAAGTATATTATCATAAAGAAACTACTACATAATATCGATAATAGTAAGAAGAATAACATGAAAATAATAAAATGGTATAAAGTAAATTTACGTTTCAGGAAATAGTGCAACACGAGCGCTGCAAGTGACACTTCACTCCGGATATCCATCTATATCATATATTCAATATACTCGTACGTTGAAAATGAATGTTGCTTTTTCTAAAATCTAGCTTGCAAGGTCTTATAGAAACATAGTTTTACAGCATATATATGAAATATTTATTTAAATATATATTTCCATTTCTTCGATCTGGTGTCGAGGCAAAACGCAGCGTTGGTCTCCGCCACTCAACACGCAATGCTTCCAGAATTCGGCGGAAAGTGGGAAACGGTGTGTCTTAGTTATTAGGTTCCCTCTGTCTACCCTGCTGTGTGCGAGATACAGCGTGAACGTGATCAAAAGAGGTAGTTTCACGTTAATTATAGCTTTCGTAGCCTTCAAGAACAGAAGCTACTAATTTATAGGTATAAGCATGTGGATATAATTCACACGCCTCATTAAATTATAGTAGTTTCGCTAGAGGTGTTAGTAATATGTCAGTAAAGAAGGTATTAATGCTTCTTAAATAAATCAGCTTCACGCTGTATCCCGCATATAATAGGGTAAGCAGAGGCAAACAAGTGTTAAGACACTTCGTTTCCCATTTTACGAAATAATTTTTCAAGGCATTGCGTGTTGAAAGGTGGAATTGGAGCCAGCCATTGGAAAAGAAATAAAAATATTAAAAAATAAAATCATTTATTCCCCCGAATGGGAATTGAACCCACCCCTCTGCTTCTGCACCACGACGGAATGCTTCTATGTTATATAAATTTACAAAAATGTCACTAAGTTGAAGTGCAACGAATTCAAGAGCAGAAATAAATTCTTCAGCTAGCAGGAGACAAAAGACGTTGTCTCGTGAATCATAACAAAGATTAATGTAAATGCATACTTTCGACAACGAAAAGTCTGAGTGCAGTTTTCTTATACCTGGCGTGTTCTACGGGTATTTGTAAATATGATTTTTTTAATATCTTTCCGTGGTCAATATTATTATGACTTTAAAAATAAAAAAAATCTAAATTTAATATTTTTTTTTAGTAATTAAATACGAGCATTTGGTAAATAATTTTTTTTAAGAAATAAAATCAATTCGGTATTTTTTGACATTAGTGCGTTCAACTGAGGAAACACTTCAACTCCATAATATTATCATAGTGTTAGCATATTAGTGTAAATGTGGGTAGATTTAGTTAAAAAAGACAATAAAAGCATTGGGATTGTGTCAAACGAACACAGTTGCTTGTAGGCGGAAGCCCTGATTGGAAGGTATCTAGTGTGTAGTGTTGTTATTGAGTGATACATGTCACTTATTGTAATTACGTGGAACCTCTGTCCGAGTACGTTGGAAACATATGGACGGTATGTATCTTTATCGTGTTTATTTTAAAAACGCTAACCGCTTCCGATTTCTAATACATAGATAGATATATTTGTACCGATTGTAAATTTGAAAATTAATTATTTCACATTTTTATATGTGCCCACAATTTTTATATAAAAAAATACATATTACAATTTTAAAACTCTTAAAAAACAACATTTATTAATTAATTAATACAAATATAATTCGATTTTATTTCAATAGTAATACACTTAACACGATTGATAATTAAATCTAAATTAATATAATATTATATAACAAACGTTAAAGCTAATTTAATAATATGTAAATCACAAATGCCTTGTTTATTAGTGGAGTGAGCAACAAATTGAAATACTATGTTTGTGGTGTACCGGACCGCAGTATACGTTTGTATGAATAGATTAGTCCTGAGCTGTTTAGGTATGTTTTATCATACACGGTGGTACGGGGTTCAGGTTTTTTCTGGTCATATTTGAAATGTAAGAATAAAACACAAATATTTCTGGGTAAGGGCAAAGTGAAAAGTTAATGTAAATATGGGTTAGATAAAAAAATAAATTTACTAAAATTAAAACTACTAAAAAATAATAATTTTTGTAATATATAAAAACCTAACCTAAAAGCATAATAGCACTTAAATGTTCACAGGGATATTGTTTGAAAAATGAAATATTTCCAAATATTTTGAATATAATTTGAAAAACAACAAACATATATTATTTAGCATAGCAGGGAAGACTGAAGGAACTTAGTGTTAAGACATTCCGTTCTCCATATTCCGCCGAATTTTTGAGACATCCATCGCGTTTAATCACTCTGTGCCATTTCTTCGTGACGGCCTCACCTAAGCTTAGAAGTTTATTATTCATTTACTTTAATATATTCCTTTGAAAAATATTTACTTTAGTAGTCTATTTAACTATTATACAATCTCGATCGTAAAATTCGAATGAATCTTTGTACAGAATCATAAAAAGAGGAAGTAATACCTAGAAGCCATGCTAAAGTGCGGTAAGTAATATTTTTATAACCACTTTTCCGAGTTATCGCTTTTTGTTTGAAGTTGAATAAATAATATATGCTCGTGGTGGTGTACTTGAAATGCATACGATGGTCGTAGATTTAAATCCTGTTTCGGGGAATAATTATATTTATTTATTATGTAATATGGTTTCGATTTCTTGAGGAAAAGAAATATTTAGTTTTCATTTTTTCACTTTGAAAGTCACTGGAAAGTGGGGAAAGTTTCTGTTTTTTTAAAAGCTTTTATTTAACTTGCAATGTATGTATGTGGGTTCGGGTGAAATCTTTGAGCTCAATTTTGAAGTAGATATCTTCAACCGATTAAGTTGAAATTTTGTATACACGTTTACTTTGGATGACAATGCACGATAAAATATGTGACGTCATTCTAAATGTAATATGGCGGACCATGCAAGATGGCGGAATTGTTATTTTTAATGTACTTCTACAATATGGGTATCAAATGAAAGGGCTCGTTGAGAGCAACTCGAAAAATAATGTGATGTCATTCTAAATCCAATATGAAGGAAATCGAAGATAGCCGAATATCTATTTAGTCTACTTCTGCAATATAGATATTAAATGAAATGGGTCGTTGACCGTAACTCGAAAAATTATGTGACGTTATTAAATAAAAAATATTTCGATTTAATAACCAAGACATTTTAGTTAAACATAGTTCAGTCAAGATTCTATTAAACAAAGGGGTTAACCCCCACATATTATAAATCTTCGTCTCGAACATGATTTCCCATCGTTTTGACCTACTTAAAGAGGGTGTATTCACCCTTGGAACTCCTCATTTGAGGGCTATAAAGACTCCACACCTGCTTCCCTCCTAGATCTCGCGCGCCATTAATTTGCAATTCATAAGTCTTCGGTTAAATTATAATTAGTCTGTTAGTAATGTTATTATTAATTAATCATTAATTCAATTGACATAGATTAATAGTGTGTCTGGGTTTGTTTGTAAATAGGTATATGTATTTTGAAACAATTTATTTTAAGTAGCGACTGTAAGCATGGTCATAGGTTCGATTTAGGTATCGGAAAATTTAATATTTACAATTCTTCGCCCTGGTAACGAGATGAAGCGCGGATTTAAGTTACTCCACAAGACGCAATACCTCCAGAATTCAGGGGAAGACCGAGGAAAGTTAATTTCTTAATGGGAACACTAGGATTCTAAGTAATAATACTAGGTTTCGATATGATATCTCATCGTGCTCTTAGTTTTCTCTTTCTTTTTGCTACCTTGAAAGTCATCACATGTTGGGTAGATAATATCTATAGATAGATAGATAGATATATAGTACCTATCCCTATTTGAACAGTATGTAAATGTTTTTAATAATTTTATAAAATAAAGGAAACAGAACAGAGAACTAAAAATAAATTACTAGTATAATATCCAAAAATATATATATGTAGGAGATTGCTCTTAAACATTAAACATCTAAGATAATATAATCTCTTCCTTCTACTTATATATATAAATACAAATTTCTTTTATATAAATTTCAGCACATTTAATATAAAATAGTGCGACGTAAACAATGAAAAGAGTACATTTTGCTATATCGTAAATCTTCAGGTAGCTTCTGACAAGGGCGACGTATCTGTGCGCTGTAAATCACACCTAAGATGAATAGCCTGTGTGCGTATTTCGACATTTGTCAAGAAAATATGTTCAATTATATTTTATTGTAACATACTTACAAAATAATAGAGATTTATAAGGCTTATTATGGGAAATAATAGATTTTTTATACGTTTATTATATTATATATATAACGTTATTATGGGGTAGTGAAAACAGAAAACTGAGTGTTAAACGTTTCTTTCTTTGTCATTTTGTTTTTTAGTATTGGCAACATTGATTTGTTTCTTTTTTTTGGGAAAACTTTATAGGGTATATTGTTAAATTAATTTATTAATAAATAATATATGTTTTCTAAGCTTAAATAAAAAGAAAAAATGAATAAATTCTTTTTTCTTATTAATATTGGGTGTGACATCGCAGAATTATTTGAAAAAATCTTCCGAACGAGTTCAAATTGTCTACAATCGTATTCATTGAGGCATAAAGCATTTATATGAAAATGATAACAAATAAATACAAATTTAGATATCTTATAGCAAAGTTATCCAATAAATATTTGTGCATCATATATTTTTAGTCAAAAATATATTATTATGTAAAGCAATCGAAGCGATCCCGATCGTAAAAGTCTCGTTTATCCGGACAAAGAATCATAAAAACAGCGTAAGTAATTTTTTATGCCGACGATTTATCCTCGAAACGTCCTATTAGAGCATTTTGGGAAAATTCAGTTCGCTCGTTGTAGAGTTTTTTTATGTTGTTTTAAAATATAGCAAGCAGTTTACACTGGCTCCTGGTGGGAGTTGAACTAATTGTGTTGCTTAATAACTTTTGTTGTTTTTACTGCTGTTCCTGCTGTATCCTGCATGTAGAAGGGTAGATAGAGAGTTAAAACACTCCGTCTCCCACTTTCCACCGAATTTTTTGAAGCATTTCCTTTTGGATGGCGAAACTTGATGACGAGGTTTTTTGTTGGTGCCAGAGCGTAGAATAATTATTATTTTTTTAAGTGGAAATCGAACTCACTACGAACGCGTTACAGTCACACTCTTGTGCCACTACGACCTCGATTAACACCATCCTTTAAAAGAAATTACTAAAGTTTTAGAAAAACTGTTACAATATTTTTGTTGAATGTGACGATTGTGGGTTCGATTCTCATTCGGGGGAATGAATTATTATTTACTAGCGACCCTCTTGCGGCTTCGCCCGCTTTAACTACTGGATTATTCAAATAATGTATGTTTGCAAAGAACTTAAGATAATGTGAAAATTAATTAAACTCTAATGCAACCCGCATTTTCGTAGTTTCAATAAGGATTTTCCAATTGTTTTACACAGCAAGGATTTTTTAGTAGGTACCGTAATTTTAAATCTTTGCTACTAATCTTTTCAAGTACTTATTAAAATATATTTAAATGACTATTTTTAGATATTTAAATGACTAAGTATTTTTAAACGGAAGAAATTATAAACAAAAACCTACCTACTAATAACTACTACAAAAAATATGAAACCAAATGTATCGCGCTGAAATAATACATTCAACTGAAATTATCCAATATGTGAAACGCATCTAAATCTTCTTTGGTATAGAGGCAGGCGGGTTTTTTTCGAGATTGTGGTTAATGCTGCTAAAACAGCGACACCGTTTGGGTAGGCACTACCTGGCTGCCTGTGAGGAAAATTAATTAGAATGCATCGGCCGGGAATCGAACCCGGGCCGCCCGCGTGGCAGGCGAGCATTCTACCACTGAACCACCAATGCGTGTAAGGCAGGCGGGCGCGGCGGACGCGCTTGTATAAGCAAAATGTCGCGGGGCGCGTTTCGCAGCAAGGATTTTTTGATATTGTAAGAACTTCTAAAGTACTTATTAAAATGAAAAGACAGTTTTGATCTACATTAAATGGCCAACGTAACTAATATACTTATTTATATGGTGAGAGTAAGGGATAAGTAAAACTTGAGTAACATACAGCTGATGTGTGAACGGCGGGATATGTCAACAATTAAATGCGTTTTTCTGTAAAACTATTCGTAATTTCGAAAAAGTGTAAAAAGCAAATTTTATCTTCGTTTAATGTAGAAAATTAATAAAGTATTTTAAAGGATAAGGATTAATACCATTATGGAAAAATATCCCTCACAATAAAAATATATTGAAATTATTATTTTTAGACAGAAAAATGATCACTACACGTTATTCTTTAAAAATATGAATATGCCGTCGCGGACTTTTTTGTAGATCTTATTGAGAGGAACAATACTCCAGTACATTACTTTCATGTAGTACTTACCATTAAAGCAGCGCATGCGCGAAAGTGCCTCAATGTGTAGGACTTTATACACATTTATCGTATTTATGTTAATTTACATAAGAATGTACAAATAATAAACTATATATAAACCTTCTCTGAGAAATACTCGACCTAATGGTGAAAACCGCATAAAAATCCGTTGGGTGGCTTAGAAGAAGAAGAGTTAGAAAGTTCAGACAGACTCGAAAAGCGACTTTGTTTTATAAGATATAGGATTAATATTTTCATTTTATCGCTCTCGCATCTAGGCAAAAAGCTCGGCGTTGAGGCCACTCAATACGCAATGTCTCGAAGAATTCAACGGAAATTGGGGAACGGAGTGTCTTAACACTAGGTTTCCTCCGCCTACCCTCCTGTATGGGGGATATAGCGTGAAGCAGATTTATGTGTAAAAATACTTAAATTTTAGTCTAAAGTGAATAATTGCCACCCTGTTTACACCTCATTTACATGTTGCTCCTAAGCGGTTACTGATGGATGGATTTAATTGCTAACGCCATTACGCTAGCGCTGATTTAAATAATACAAGTCGGTCTTATTTCGACATATTATTATTTGTTTTTATTTCACTTCTCTTAGTTTTTGTTTAATAAGTTTTCTTATTTATTATGGGGTTTGTCCGTATCCCGCTAGGGGTAAAGCCTGAAGCTATGGTATATGGAGGTAGAGGAAGGTAAGGAAACTTACGTTAAGTGCTGTTTTGACTTCTTACTCAGCGAGATAAAATCAAATCATTCCCTCGAGTGGGGATCGAATGCACAGCCGTCGCGTTTCCAAAACTGCGCCATGAAGAAGTGAGATGTGTTACTGTAAAACCGACTGGTCGTGGGTTCGATCCCCAGTCGAGGGGATGAAATATTTATTTAAATTTACATTTCCATTTCTTCGTTCCGGTGTCGAGGCAAACCGTGGCGTTGAGTTCTGCCACTCAACACGCAATGCCTCCAGAATTCGGCAGAAAGTGGGGAACAGAGTGTTACCCTAGGTTTCCTCTGCCTACCCTGCTATGTGCGGGATACAGCGTGAAGCTTTGTACTTATATACCTTTATAAAGTTAGTCTCAATTGCTACAATTGATAAAATTGACAAAGTAGTATATTACAAGAGTCTCCATTACTACAAAGATACTTTATCTGAACATTCACTCGAATTGAATTTCCTCCAAATAGGAGTAAAATTTCATTAGAACGTGACATGATTGTGTGCTTGTTACTGCCTTCTTCATATATCTATACTAGTGGACCCGTATGCGGCTACGCCCGCTTTAATATTTATTAAATATATTTATGACATTATTTACAGTTTTCAATAGAGAGATGCGTTAAGCAAGCTCACTTTGGGTGACGTTTTCTAACAACAAACTTTGCAAATCGTTGCTTAGCAACGGTCGCATAGCGAGGGTTGTTATTAATAAGTAGGTATGGATAAATGTGATTTATATAAATTCTCTATATCGTAGAAATTCTTGAGGCAAGTTGTAGGTTCGATTCCGATATTTGAAAATGAAATATTTAATATTTAATATTTTCATTTTTTCGCTCTTCCTTTATATGTATTGTATGTGTTATAAATAACCTAGAATGTATAGCGATATTTCATATTATTATATAAAAGAAAGTTAATATTTGACAAAAATTTCAGTCCTAAGTATTTTAAATTTTAAACATTTCTCAGTCTTTTTAGCGTAGCAATATTTCTTGGCTGTGGAAAGAAAATTGTGCTAGATTTGTTCATTTATTTTGAATGAATTGAAAATTGTGGCTCCAATGTAATTGGTTTTATCAAAATTATTATTTTCTCCTCATCCATCCTCTTGATCTTTGATCTTCATCAAATTTTTGAACTTGAACTTAGTATTAAGTTATTTCGAATCTCACGACCATGCTTTGTCTACTGCAGCAAAGAAATAAAAAAAAACCTAGGCAGTAATCGAACCCACAGCGTTTGCAGTCAAATGTCCTACTGCGCGACGAAGACCTCCAAT
>JAEBDU010013512.1:360697-383288 GCA_016802625.1 Heliconius numata | reverse complement strand
TATATATATATATAATAAAATTATTTATTATTTTGTTTGAATTTTGAACGATAATGAAATGAAAATTGTAATAAGATTCATCTATATAAGACAAATATAAGAATTTATTTAAACTGTTTATACTATGTCATACATTTTAATACAATCGAACATTACATCTTCGAGCTAAACTAGTTTATATGCAATGAACTTTAGACTTCCCCATACAGAACGCGAATCTGATCTTAATAAATCTTTGTCTCGAAGTGATTCTTCGTTCTCCTGACCCAGTTTCCTGGAGAAACAGATTGTGTGATGCTCCAGTCGTTATACAGTCGAGTTTGCACCTGGTGCCAGATTTGCGGCTTGAAACTGTCTTTGAACAAGCGATGTTATACAGCTTAATATGGATGAGCCTTTTGTGCTGTAGTATAAATAATAAAGAACCGTTTGTAGATAATTTATGCTTATTTAAAATTTTAAGCTTTTAGACTTATTGCTTTACTTACGTTACTTAAAGAGTGAAAATATGTTAGTAAAGTTGGTAAATATTTTTTAAATATTCTTGAGAGATTTTCTATTTTCTCTGTATTTGATAATTTTCTTTAAAAATTTTAACGTAGCGGGAATTGAATCCATGCCTTGCACTCGATTGGAAACCGTCCAAGCGCTCTGACCAACTAAGCCATACGTTCTCATCGAATTGCGTCGAAATTCTTATACGCTTGTTACAGCGTATTTATATTGTTAGCATCTCTGTATGAAGATTTTTACAAACTACTATCCAAAGATTCAATACGTATATAAATGAAATCAGCTTCACGTTGTCTCTCGCATTCAGCAGAGGGAACATAGTGCTAACTCTTCGTTCTCCATTTTCCGCTGAGTGTTTCGAGAGAAGGGGTGTTCCGCTTTGAGTGGCGAAACTCATCGCCGGGCTCCTAGCCTTTGTGTCAGAGCGAAGAAATTAAAATATTAATAAAAATAATAATTCATTCCCTCGAGTGGTGAATGAACTGATAACCATCACGCTACAGCCACACCTTTTTACTCCTCCATTACGAATGTCCTGGACTTTCTATATATATTTTTGTATTAATTAAATAATTCATTGACTTCAGTCTGTTAACACAATTCTTAATTCAATTTATCGTTTCATTAATGTCACTCCAGGGCCCCGTTCCGGTCATTGCGAGCACGTGGCGTCTATTCCGCAAATTAATATTAACGTTAATGAATATTGAGTGTATTGAATGTGAATGGAAGCTAGTAGCTCTAAGTAAAATAATAGTTTTTATGTGCATATCTTATCTATATATATAAAATCGAAAAGTCACTCACTCATCACGAAATCTCGGAAACTACATGTACTAGAAATCTGAAATTTTGCATAGGAGTTATTTATAGGACGTAGGTGCTCGCTAAGACGGGAATTTGCAATATTCGACTTCTAAGGGGTTGTTTTTGGGGTTGAAAGTTTGTATGAAACTTCGTTACTACAAATGCTAGGAGTCTCAAATTTTGCATAGACGTCACTAGGACGTAGTCATGCAGACAGAAATCAATAATAACATAGTTCACGCGGGTGAAACCGCGAGCGGGCCGCTAGTTAATTTATATGACTAGATATATCAAGTAGTAGTTTTTTACTATGCATCTGTTTTAATAGGTCATATTAGTATAGGAGAATAGGGAGACGCAGCATTAGGCTATAAAGTCGTAGCATAAGAGCAGAAGCTGCCCTCTTTAAACGAGTGAATGGGCACTACCTAGGCAAGCATACTCCACCTTCGTCCGCATCGTCACTTACCTGGTGAGATAGCGGACAAATGATTGCCTATCAACAATAAAATAAAAAAAACGCGATAGGTAGCGGGTTTGATTACCATTCGAGGCAATTAAATATTAACACAACAATGTCTCTAGTATTAGATAGAAAGTGGGGGCGGAGTGTCTTAGGTACTGTACATCTATTTTAATAGGTCACACTATGATAAGAGAATATCTAGGGAGATATAGCATTAAGAAAATGAAATGTTCTGACCTAGAAAAGCTTTGTAGTAGTCTTAGCACTAGGTTACCTAACTTGTTATGTGTGATAGATGTCTGTATAAAAAAACGGTTAAGTGCGAGTCGGACCGACGCTTCCATATCAATTTCTGGGTTATAATTCAATGGAAAGTACAGCTTATAAAACGAAGATATTCATTCATTTTGTATGCAATGAAGTACAAATAGATTATGTTTGTAATGATTTTTTTTTCTATTAAATACATATAAATTATGTGTATGCCATATATGCCATGTACCATACGGATGCCATGCCATATTTTATAAGTGTAGGTCCACGGGAAGTACCCTATAGGTTTTGATTATGAGGTGAATTTACACATTTACATTGATGCATAAATACTCGTAGTTGACTTAAAGATTTTTTTTTTCTGTTTTTGACATTAATTTTAACTTGATATTTCTACGTGATATTGAAATAAATGGTCTTAAATATTGACACAAAGGAGTGCAGAATGTTAAAAATAATAATTCATTTAATATTAGAAAAAAGAAACCAAAACTTTAAGAAGTAAAACAAGAACTAAAAGGACACGGACTACAAAAGTCTGGTTCAAAACAACTCCATAATAAAAATTGTAGATTAGGACTTCAAAGATGAGACGTAATATATGAAACATGTTTAATATAAAAATTATTCATATAAATACTTTCATATACATATTTTTAGAAAGAGGAAAAATCATAAAAAACTTTTTACAAAGTAAGCTGAATTAAAGAATATTTTTCTTTTCAGGAAAGTTGGAAAAGATGAAGCTGTATACATATTTACTGCTGAGTTTCTTGGGTAAGTTACTATTTATTTTGCTCACTTTTTCAAATATCCTTATATTATTTACTCAGCTCTTAGCCTGAGATTTCATATTTTAAGTTGAAAGGAATCCTTTAATAATAATGCCGAAGTTTTCACATTTGATGTTATTTATAAACGAAAAGAAATCTTTGTTGTAATTTTGATCATTTTATTTTTATAATCGACTCGTTGAAATTAAATATTAAATGTTTTCGTTTTTCGCTCTCGTAACGAGGAAAACTCAACCACTCGACACGCAATGCCTGAAGAATTCGGAGGAAAGTAAGAAATGGAAATTTAATAGGAAGTGGAGTATCGTAACACTAGGTTCCCCGGTTCCCCCTGCCTGCAGTGTGAAATTAAAAAAAATATAAGTAATATATCCTTACATTTAATTTTGTAACCACCATATAAAATACTCTATAATATTACTAGCAATTATGAAAACCGCTTTCAGCAATAAATAAGCGATTCTACAGTATGCAAAGACATATTAAACGCTTAAACATTTTGCTTGGGAATTTAATATCATTTTCAGCATATTTGTGAACGAACACGGTGAAACATTCCAGTCGTGTGATTCTCTGAGGACCTGTATATCTTCGGACGTGGACCTCCAGAGCGTGAGTGTTGTTAGCCTCGACTAGTTTATATGAAATTATATATAAAAGATATCAGATAAATTGAGCCTTTCATATTTTGAAATTGAAAAAAACCAGTTAAGTGTGAGTCGGATTCGCCCACTAAGACTACCTTACTAATTTCAGAGTCAACTTATAAAAGTTGACTTGATTGATATTTTCTTCATTTGTATTGCAAGTTCTCACTTGTGTTCTTACATGCTAAATTGCATAACTGTAGGTCCACGGAAAGTACTCTTTAAGTTTTGAAGACGCGGCGAAACTCATACAAAATGCATAAAAAACGATGCATAAATGCTCGTATCTTTTGACTATGTTAACTTAGAAGTTTGATTTTTTCCATGTCCATAAATATTTATTTCTTTACTATAGATATTTATATTTGATACCTTCACGCGATCTTCGAGGTTACGTACGCGTTATCGAGGGAATCTAGTGTTAAAACACTTTCCGCCGAATTTTTGGAGGTTTTATGTGTTGAGAGTTGGAACTCAAAACCTTAACTCAACTTTTCAGAGCGAAAAAAATTAAGATATGACCGAAGAAAATATATTTTATTTTATATATGAGAAAACTTCTATACATGCATTTAAACCCCAAATACAAACAACCCAGAATAACAAAATTAAACACCAAATAAAATTATAAATAGACACAAACAAAAAATATTTAAAATTTAATTAAAACTTTCACAGAAAAACTTACGGGGAAGCCCAAAAATCCTCACTTGCTCTACTTTCCAGGCCTCTCAGCCATTGTGTGGCAACGTTGCGTGCGGTAAAGGGTTTACGAGAAAACTTGTCCCGCCTTATCCCGCATTGTTCTACATGAATAACAACATTTCCACTGTGTTTTTGTTAACATCGACTTATAAACATTATTATATAGTAAATTTAAATTAATTACAATTAATTTTATTAAAAAATAAATAATTCAAAAGTCGCGTTAATAAATATTTAATTAAATTGAAACTTTAAAAATTTAAACTTAGCAGTTTTACTTAAATTAAATTAGTACTAGTTTAGTTACACAAGTAAATCGCGCGACAAGCTTTTATGATCATATAAATTGTGTACAATGAGGTTATGAGTTGATAGTTAAAATTTAAAAGACAAATTTTATTTTCTCCTTTTTAGAGCGTTTAAATAAAAGCTTTTTCTAAAAATATTTTTTTGCTTATAATTTATTTTTTTGTTTTATAGCTTTAAGTCCGGTTATACTCCTAAGTTCAAGCCAGTCGTGACTCACAGCTGTCTCTTTTATGGACGTTTAAATATATGAATATTTACTATTGCAATAAACACATATAAATAAAATAAGTATAAATAAGCATTTAGCTAATTATTGATTTATTTAAATAAATAAAGTATTTTATATAAAATTATAGCTTAGCGAAGAAAATATCATCTTAAGATTACATTCTATGGAAAATTCAATTGAATAAATTAAATTTGTTCTGTGCTTCAATTTCTAACATTTCTTTTCAATCAACTTGAAAAAATATTTTTCAAATGCAAAATATTTTTCTTGAAGTACGAGTATTTGTAGCACGAGCGCAACCGGCGGAAGAAAAAAAAAGGACGCGAGCTGGTGATGAGTATCTCGTTTCTATTTATAGATAGTTTTAACTATAAGAATATAGAATTGGACATAAGAACGTTAAAATAAATATATTAAAAAAATGCAATAATTTATGACATATCAATATTATTTTGTTATTTTTCTTTTTAAATTTTTATAGATACGGTGTGTTATTAATAATCAATATTAACATACAAATCTTTTAAAAAAAATTAGGATTTAAATGTACAAAGGTAAATAATTACCTATAAATTAAAAATTTAAATAAATAAACGCAATTTGGCTCAGATAAAGCTATACCTAATTTAGCAAAAACGATCAAGTTATTTATTACTTCTTCGTAGGCACGTTAGTCAACGGGAACCTAAAAAAAAAAACCAACAAATTATACAAACACATAAAAAAAAACACATGCACATGTCAATTACATGCACAACTAACTTACACGGATATTCTGTTACCATATCTAGCTCTATAAGTGTGTACAGTCGGCGCGAGCGGCCGGGCGTGAAATTTACTAACTGTTACCAAACAAACTCGCTTCGGGCTGTCAGTGCTAACAGAATAACTTAAGTAACTATTGAACATGTATTATATCCGTAAAACGTGTTCCGCCTGTACCCAGTCGTATATAGGGTGTTGTGGAGATTTATTTGGTTGTGAAATTTCTTTATATTTCTCTTGAAAATATTGCTTTATTTATTATAGTTATTTGTTTAGGTTAAATAAATTGAATCTTTTTGAAAATATATATTATATTTAATTTGCTTTAAAAGTAAAAACAGATATTGGAGGATCATTGTCTGTCCGTTCGTAAATACATACGAGTACCTTCATATGTTTTACCGCCTATTAAGCCAATTTTTCCCATGACTACCTAAAATCTAAAGCTAAAATAAATATTAAAAATATTATGTTAAGTGGATAGTTTACTTATACCAAATTGTTAAAAGATAAGAAATAAACCAGCTTCACGCTATATCCCGCACACAGTAGGGTAGGCAGAAAGAACCTAGTGTTAAGACCGTTCCCCATTTTCCGTCAAATTCTGGATTGTTTATTGAGTCGCGAAACTCAACACCGCACTTTACCTCGACGCCAGAGCGAAGAAATGGAAATATTCATTTAAATAAATATTCCATTACCTCAAGTGATATCGAACCCACAAGCAAAAAAGTAGGTAGTTCATTTTTAAGTTAACCCGGTAGTCGGAACATGTCTACGAACATGTTTGATAAATTCCACACATGAATAAGAAAGTTGTCACGTTGTAGTTTATTTGCTTGCCTCGTCCGTATTTACTCGTGAACTTTGTCAGCGATGGAGGAACTATCTGTTTATGCAGAGAAAAGTACTGGTGGATTTCCTTTTTCCTATATACATGTGTATTTTAAATATAGAATAGTGTTTCCTTTTTAACCGACTTATGTAAAAGGAGGTTCGCAATTCAATTTCAAAATTTTAAAAATACTTATTTAATTATTTTTTTCAGCTAAATGTAAATACGTTTTAGTTTATGTTAGGTATTTTTTTTTTACTTTTTAGTATACTAAATTTGTTGTCCATTGCTAAAATTACAATCCAATTTTGTAAATGTTTCGTAGAAATAACAAGTAGGAAAGTTTGAATTTCATAGCATAATTGTTTTTCTAATATAAAAAAATGTTCGATTTTCTATCGAGAAAATGTACTGTTATCTATAGCCGCCTATTTTTAAATAAGGATTTCTAATGCTTTTCAACGAAAATAAATAGAAAATATATTTAACATATATTTTTACAATTCAAGTAACCATTTTAAAAACATTTCGAAAACTACTAAAAAGAGCTGTGAAAAACCGCAAAACTCTAAGTACTAACTAGAAGTAAACAACATTTTAAGTTAAAGAGGGTTGCAACGTGTGTATCTTCTTTAGCTAACTTTAGTTGGCTGCATCTAAAAACTTTGTTATGGCAAAGTTTATTCAGCTGTTTTTGTATGTTATTAACACAAATTACTAAGAAATTATTAGTGAATCTCTACGTTTTTTCAGTTTCTCTACCCTGCTAGTGTTAAGTCACTCTGTTCCCCACTTTCCGAAAAGGCGTTGCATGTTCAGCTTTCTTTATTGTCTAATTCTAAAATTTTTATTTATTTTAAAAAAGGCCTTTTTTCTATTAATAGAAAATATTAGCTTGATTGACCCATCACGAAAATCAATTTCAATTTCATATTATACAATATTTTCATAATTATTATATTCACATTAAAAGTAGTTTATGCAATGAAACAAAGAAATAAATATCTAAAATAAGCTTTCTCATTTTCCTCGGCTAAAAGGAAAACTAGAAGGATAAGAAAAGGAACTAGAAGATAGACGCATACATATGCTAAAAAGCTACACATATTACTTACTTTTCTAAGAACATCCCCAGGATATTATTCAAAGCTTGGTAGAATTCTTTGTGAATGTTATTGCTACAAAGGTCTTATTTATACGTTTACCTCAGATTGAAATTGCGATAGAAGCAAAAAAAGCTAAGAGTAAAAAATTAAAAAAAAAAAGCTTTTTATGTTTTAAAATGTATCATATTTTCTTTTTAACCCAAAGCCAAACTAGTTTTGAGTAAGAAAAATCTTACCATAGAAAAAAAAATTGTATATTCACTAATTCATATTCTAGATATCAACCTTTTTTCATCTGTCCATATAATTTTTGGGTCTAAATATATTCATTGTATAAATATACTATTTTTACTGCATACATATCGGGCAAAGTTTCTGGTTTGCAATGTCCAAACCCAAGACCTCGTCTTCGGTATATAGACATTGGATTCAACAAGTATACGATCATGAAGTTCGTTGGCTGAAATATAACTATCTCTAGGCGAATGAATATATCAAGATAAATAGGTACTTGCGGGGAAATATTTAACTTATGGAGAAAGATTTTAGCCACTAGTGGCGTTAGGGTAGGGCGAGCCTGGGCGACCGCCCAGGGGCGCCGGATAAAAGGGCGCTTTGCGCAAAGATGTCTTAAAATGGTCTAAGATTTAAAAAAAAACAAAGTCATCGTCGTCTTTGACATCTAAAAAAAAAACAAAGTCATCGTCATTGAAATATTTATCAACTTTGAAAATAAAATTGCAGAAAACATAGACTTTGAATGCCTAATAAAAGAGTTCGCAGATAGAAAGGCTAGAAGAAGTGAAATTTTATTAATTTTTGTCATTTTTTTTTAAATACATGGTTATTTCGTTGTACTCATTCCCTGTTTTGTATATTATTGAAATGTAGTTAGGGGGCGCCGAAAAAATTTCGCCCAGGGCGCTGGTAGTGCTAAAACCGGCCCTGGTTTTAGCGGTAGGTTTCGTTATACAAAATGCGATGTTAATTTTAAGGAACACGACTATGGTATCATTATAGCGGTAAAATTGCAATATACAAACAAGTATTTGAATCGAGGTCAACTTTAAAATAACAAACTGCAATTAATATTTATTTTATTATTAAGTTTATATTAATTTTCATTTTAATTTTTTTGTAAGTAAAAATCGGAGAAATAAATAGTTAAAAATTGTATACTCCTATTATATAATGGACTTAGCATCATTATGTAAGCTCGTTCTAAATTAAGCTGATGCTATTTTAATACTAGTTATGGAAGCCCATATGGTGTATCTATAATTAATTTATTTACATTCTGAGGCCTAGTGATGCAGTGCCACAAGCGTATTACTGTAAACGACGATTGTAGGTTTTATTCTCTGTCGGAGAGTTACTTTTTATTAATGAATAATTTGTTTTTTTTTAATTTGTTGAGTTTTGACACTCAATAGCAAATCCCTTCGGAAATTAAGGTACTGAGTGTCTTAACATTAGGTTCCCTCCGTCAACCCTGTTATATGCGGGATACAGCATGAAGGTGATGTATTCATATTCAAAGTTTTAAGGTGTATTATTGCTCCGTATAGTAAAGAGCATAATATACATTAATATATAAGAAAGGCATAAACATTAAAAAATAAGCAGAGAGTTTTCAGTAAATTACTATATGATCACTATTTCACAATAATTCCCCATGCATTTATTAGAAAAGACAAAATGAAATATAATACGAGACATCTCAATTTATATCACACATTTATAATTTTCAACCTATTGTTTACTATTCTATAGAAACGAGGGGCTCGAAAAGTGTTTAGACCCTACTAGTTAATGTTCACTGGATCAAACGAGCACATCAAAGCTTCCCCCATACTGCATCCCAAGTTTAGCTTTAGGGCAATCTTGGTCCCCACTTCTGAGCTACGATATGCAAAATCAATGTAAGGCTTAAAAATATGCTGACAACAGACAGACGAGATGAGTATAGCTAAAATGTATAATGGCGTGATTGCTTCCTCTAGGGCCTGGAGACGCTTTTTATAGTTATTTTCTGATTACTTGCCTTGTTTTGGGTTTTAACCCTACCCTACTCATCTTTTTCTGGATTATTTATATATACTCGTATAGGTAGGGCTATTTCCTGTTATATAAATATAAGTTCTGATTTTAGTAATGTGTAATACAGAATATTTTGTTTATTTATTTTAGAGGCCGTCGTGGCGTAGCAGCACAAGGGTGTGACTGTAACGCGACGGTTGTGGGTTCAATCTCCACTCGAGGAAGTGAAATAATTTATTAACGTTTATATTTCTATTTCTACGCTTTGGTGTCGACGCAAGGCGTTGAGTTCTGCCACTCAACACGGAGTGGCTCCAGAATTCGGCAGAAAGTGAGGGACGGAGTGTCTTAACACTAGGTTTCCTCTGCCTATCCTGCTGTACTAGATATTATAGCAGTAGAACATTTGTGTTGTATTAGAAAATGTTCTCGTTGAGTTAATAAGAACTTAGTTAATAAGAAATTAGACTTTCAATAATAAATATTTATAAAAATATATTTACTCTGCTACTTCCAATATAACCAGAGGATATTACCGAGACGGTCACAGATGCTGGCATGACGTCAGGAAAAGCATGAAATTTAATAAGATTTCCGCTACATATTTCACAAGGATATTAACGTATGTCAGAGCCAGCCTGTTGCATCCGATCTTAATGATTCGTAAAAGTTAAACGGCAAGCTAACGTTCAAAACTGGCTTTCTAGTATAAAATGAATGAAATTTTCTGATAGAAATTTATTTTAACAAAGCTGTTATAGTTGTACCGGAATATTTATGGGGGGTTATATTTTAAACTTTTCTGTAGAAAATAAAAAGATAACTTACCTTATTGGATCTATGTGGAATACACATTGACAACTTTGGTGTTATAATAAGCCATTATTTTACCCTCTTTTAACCACATATAATATGTTGGAAGAACAATTATTACTTAAAATTAAATCTGCTTTATGCTGTATCCTGCAAACAGAATTGTAGGCAAAGGGACTGTAGTGCTAAGACACTTCGTTCCCCAATTTCCGCAGGATTCTGGAGGCATTGCGTGGCGAGTGACAATTATTATTTCAATAGAAATAATCTATATATATATAAAAGGACTTGTCCTCACTGAGGTAAGACGCGCGCACAGCCGTAACCGCTGATGGTAGAAACGTAAAATTTGGAGAGATGTTTACTTTCGTAACATGGACATCCACTAAGAAGGCATTTTGAAAAATTTTTACCTTAAAGGGGTGAAATAGGGGATGAAAGTTTGTATGGAAAAATCTTTAAACCGCCACCGATTTTAATAAACTTTTAAATTTAGACTCTTAAAAATATTTCATTGAACACATGTTTCGTGGTTTATTAGAATTCACCCCTAAATAAGCAAGCGAAGCTGCGCGCATCCGCTAGTCGTAAATATAAACAAAACTAAAATGAGAATTAAGCTCACAATAATCTTAGGTAACGGCATCACCTTCCATTAATCTCTAAGTAAACTTAGAAAATAACTAAATATTTTTTTACCATATTCCGTAAATATAATTCCTGAGAAGAGGCTTAGATAATGCTGTATACAAATATAATGAAATGAGATTTCGTGATGGCTTCGCCGACGTGAGATTAGTTAGATCCTGTTCTTGGTAACTGAAGTTACTTAAAGTTCTTATAAGCTTTAAAAATTTAAGTCAATTTTAGTTGAAGTTGGGAAGTTCCCTCCAGTTACCAGTATCCTGGTTAATTTATATGACACGTCTGTGATATTTCATTAAATAAGAAACAGACACTGATTTAGGATAGTTTGGTAAACAGACAGTGCGGCATTGAGTTTTAACACTCAACTCGGAAACTAGAGAACGGAATACTTGAGTTTAACACTAAGTTCCCTCTGCCAAGGTATGCTATATCCAGGACGTAACGTACATATATTTAAAACATTTTTCTAGAAAAAAAATAATAAAATTGTAAAATAAATGATATTTCACGTTATGAATGGTGTATACTACTTACAAAAACTGATTTTTACATACAACAAGAGTAATTTTAAGCAGTAAAAAAAATATTTAAATTGTACTTATATATAAATAACGTAATATATATACGAGTATATGCTTATACCAATATATTTAATATAATATGACGAGTAAAACAAGGTAAGTACCTAGTATATAAAATAATATGCCGGGTTCTGTCTCCAGTATGCAACCGCATTAACATTCCGTGCGCATAAAGATAGTACAGGGGACAAACAATATTACTCCTGTGACTCGTACTCGTGTTTGTACGTAGTTTAAATTAGATATGCTCTTAAGTATAGATATGGCGGTAGTTGTGAAATTGTGCTACTTTAAGAATAAATTTACTTAAATTATGTGGCTAGTTGAGCCATTCTTAAAAAATTCGAAAGTGGGGAACGGAATGTCTTAACACTCTGCCTACCCTGCCTACCTACTGGATATAGTTGGCGAAGACAATAAAGTACCAAGGAATATAAATCTAAAGTTACAGCCTATTAAGGTTTTATTGCCAGGAAAGGACTAAGGAGAGGCGTTTTTATTTCATAAATATTTCGTTTCAATTGAAATTGCGTTTATAAAAACTCGACTGATTAAAAAATAAATTTGTCACGTTAAAATATATAAAAATATGTTTATTTTTTTCTTTCATAGTTTTTTTTTGCGGCCATCGTGGCGCAGGGGCATAGGGTGTGACATTTCTTCGATCTGACACCAAGGCAAACAGCCCGGCGTTGAGCTCCGCCACTCAATTCGTAATGCCACGAAAAAATTTTAAAAAGCATAATGAAAGCCTCAGCCAAATAGCCAATAGTTGTCAAAATTAAATTATATTTTATTTTTAATATCATGTTTATATTTTTTTAATGAAAGAAAATTTACATAAAAATTAATAGAAATGTGTAAAACATTTCTGTCAAAAAAGTACTAAATTAAAAAAATATGAGTACGTAAGTATATTAGGGTGAGAGTAAATACGTAACACGAAAGTAATTATGGCAGTAAGGTCGCAAAGTTAATTAATTTATCTCCTTTATTCTCGTCACGTTTAGGTTTCTTTAATTTTCGCTGCCTCATAAAATGTTTCATTATTTTGTATGCTCAGGCCGTAATACAATAAATATTATTCTTTTATCATTTATAAATTTATTAGTATATTAAAATGAGGCCAGTCGTGGAGCAGCGGCACAAGGGAATGAATGTAAACGCAACGAGTTGAGGGTTCGATTCTTCCTCGCGGAAATGAAATATTTAATATTTTAATTTCTTCGCTCTACAAGGCAAAGTACGACATTGAGCTACTCCATTGAACACACAATGCCCCTAGAATTTGGCGGCAAGTAGGCAGCGGCAATACTGTCTTAGTTCTAGTCTTAGTTCTAGTTTTCTCTGCCTACCCTGCTATGTGCGGAATACAGCGTGGACCGAAAAATATTACAATAAATAGCTATTATGATAACGTTTTTCTATTGCTTTTATTATTTTTGTGATGATGAAATATTAATCTAGTTCATAAAACAATTTTAACGAGTTTCTAGGTCATAATTATGTTTAAAAGCGCATTCGATATGATAGTTTTTTAATTATTCTGTTTTTATGACGTAATATAAATGCATTCATTACTTTTATGATATGTCTTTACTATTGCAATAACAATGTAGTAACATCAGCTCAGCTGTGTTTCGCGTGTAGCAGGATAGGTAGAGATAACCTAGTGCTATGGCACTCCAGTCCGCACTTCTTGCCGAATTTTTTGAGACCTTTCGCGTGGTAGAGCTCAACGCCGGGCTTATTGCCTTGATGCCAGAGTGAAAAAATTAGAATAATAAGTAATAATTCGTTCCCCAAGTAGTATTAGGACCAAAAAACGTTGTGTTACCATCATCTTTGTGCCCCTGCACCAAGATAACCTCAATAAAAACAAAACATGATAAAAGAAAAAAATAAAATATTTTTAAATACTTATATTTCACACTATTTGTTTTTTAATCACTTACTGATTTTCACGAATGCCATTTCAATTGCAAAACATTTATGAAAGAAAAATTCCTCTCGTTTCTGGCAATAAAACCATAATAGGCTGTAACTTTAGCGTTATATTTCTTGATACTTTATTGTCTTTGCACTACATACATAATTTAAGTAAATTTATTCTTAAAGTAGCACAATTTCACAACTACCGCCATATCTACTTAAGAGCATATCTAATTTAAACTACGTACAAACACGAGTACGAGTCGCAGGAGTAATATCGTTTGTCCCCTGTACTATCTTTATGCGCACGGAATGTTAATGCGGTTGCATACTGGAGACAGAACCTGGCATATTATTTTATATGCTAGGTCATATTATTTTCTATTATAAAAATCAGATTTACACTGTATCCCGTACACAGTAAGGGTAAGTAAAGGGAACATAGTGTCAGGACACTCCGTTACCCATTTTCCGCTGAATTCTGGAGGCATTGTGAAAAGTTAACTCCTATTTTTACATCAGATATCTAGTAATTAGTTAGTTATAAGTTACAAAAAAAACAAAATAGTTTTAAGTTTTTATAATTATATGTAGCAAGTGAAAAAGTTCTACTTCTTTTAAGTTTATATATCTGTAACATACTTACAGGGTCTCGATGGATTCATCTCTATTTCCAGATATCTTATTTTTTTCTCCGTTCTTTACAAAATAACGTGAAATATAAAGATGATATATATTATATTTATATCATAATTATGTACTGTTACGTTAATTACTAGTAAAACTATATAATAAAAATTACAGCTTAAGTAAATACAAGCTTACACAATAGAATTAAATAAAAAAAGCCTCAATTAAGTTTTCATAATAAATAAAATAAAGTAAAAATTTTAATTACAAAATAGAATATAATGAAGCATCTCTAGAAAAATAATTTAAATTGAGTAAAGCATTAACATTTTGTATAGTCGATTCACTTTAATGCCTTCACAAAGAGATCAAAGGGAGGATGTCAAATGTACACAAATGAATGCAATTTCAAATGTTTGCAATTTAATGTAAAAGAGTTTTGTCGTTTCGATGGCTCTAGCTAATAGATTTTATTTCTTAAATTCGATTCTATTGAATTTGATGTATTTTTTTTTTACTTTTCCAATTACATATATTACTAAAGACTATTAGTTTTCTAATTTCTTAACTTTTGTAATATCAACAAATAGTAAGTGACGAATAAGGCCAGTTCAATATGTTAAGGCCAGAAAGTGGCGCAGGAGTACAAGCGTGTGACTATAAACGCGACAGGTTGTGAGTTCGATTCCCACTGGAAGAAATGGAAATATTCAATTTATTCATTTCTTGCTCTGGTATCGAGACGCTGAGTTCCGCAAACCCTCCAGAATTCACCGCAAAGTGGAGAGCGGAGTGTTTTACTAGGCTCACTGGCCTACCCTGCTACATACGAAAAACAGTATGAAACTGAAAAAGAAACTATTAATAAAAAAAATCACGTTACTCCCTAACTTTACAATATAGAAAAGTAAAAGAATATAAACCACCCAAGCTTGAGCATTTACGAGGCCATGAAATAAAGCTATTATCATAAAGGCGACATTTTCGTCATTCAGTATGCTATTAGATAGCGGCGGGGGAACCGACGTCCTTACCCCTGCGAGCATATATACTGAACTAAGGTACCTATATACTTCCCTCTTGTGTGTAGAGACAAAATAAAACGCAGCAAGCTACAAGCACGTCGTTGTGTTCCATAAATGTACCCTTGATGCTGTCAGCTCTCACTGCTGGGATAGTCTATTTCGCGTTATTAGAATTTTCATAATTTCAGTTAAAATTATTTACGTTTTGATGGTTCTTAACACTGATTGTTGGTCTTAAGTTTGAAAGAACACATTATGTTTATTGAAAAAATATTTAGATTTGTTTAAGTATTGTCTGGTTTTATTATGAATCCCTAAAACTAAGTAATAGAAAGTTATAGAAAGCTATAGTTATTCTAAAAGTCAATTTTCAGTTTAAGTTTAAATTCGAATAATTAGCTAAAATTTAAAACATTGGTGCAATAACTTGCAATGTCTCCAGAAATCGCAGAAAGTTGGGAGTGGAGTGTCTTAACACTAGGTTCCCTCTGCCTACCCTGCCCCCAAGATACAGCAAGACGTGTGAAGCTGAAAAAAAAAATATATGACAATTCTAGTATTTTGCATAGTAATTAATTAAAGAGGAAACTCCCATTTTGTTGATAAAGAACACAAATTCCTTTGTAAACGATAAAACTTTATTACAAACAAACTTCAATGGGATTTGTTGCATAACTCAAACTTAAAGAGAAACAAATGTCCATATGTATTCGTACATTTAACAAGTACGTGATTACGTTGTCTTGAGACTGTCGGAATTATAACAACCGTCTTTGAATTCAAAGATTAAAATTGGCGTTTAAATTATAACATTGTTGAAAAAATATCTGAAACTCATAGGCATTAGACAATCTAGAGATATATTTTTTATTTTTTTTTTATTTTTCAGGGCAATTTTTTTGTTAGTAAATGGGGTGGGCATCATACACCCGGTCCTCCCCTTTGTTACGCTCACGATTATATCAGTTTTAAATATAGTGATCATATATAAGAAAATTAGAATAAAATAATGGAGTAATAGATTGAAAATAGCATATATCAATAATGTAATGAAAGATAAGGATCTTGTGATATATTGGAAATAGTACATTTATCACGACAATCTTTCCGCCTACACTGTTTGAGACAACAACAACAATATATTTTGTATAGCATATAAAGGTATATAACGACATTTTTCTTATCTTCCTTATTTCACTTTTGGAAAAAGGGAAAGCTATACTGTGGCGTTGAGTTCCGCCACTCAACACACTGTCTCCAAAATTCAGCAAAAAGTGGGAAGTAGAATTTCTTAACACTAGGCTCCCTCTACCTACCCTGGCTCCTTGCAGGATACAGCGTAAAACTGAAGAAAAAAATGCCAAAATTATATGAAAAAATGTTATATAAAAAACACTAAATAAAATATAAACTTCCATAATTAACCACATATTGTATTTTCATTATCTCCAGTAAACAACTTGGAAACGGACGGTAATTCAATTTTAGTGTTAGCGCCAACTCGCAAACAAGTTTTAAAACGTATCGGATATCGGTTACCGGAGCCCGAGCTCCTAAGACTTGATACACGTTAACGTTCGAGTAAAAATCTTTTCTTGTTACTTTAACTTGCAACTGCAGAATGAAGATCTTATTTTATCTTTTAAGATGAAACTTGAAACTGAGAAATATATCCTTTGAGAGTGTGCTTAATGAAAATAATTTATCTCGTTATGGAATTGTTAAGATAATTATAATGCTGTGTGAGATTTTAAAACGTTTATTTTTGTCTTTTTCTATACGTGTTTTATTTAGATAATTTATCCTCGTCATTTGAAATGCTTTCTATATAGCAGTCTAACAAAGAGAAGAATCGTTTTTAGGGTTAAGGAACACGTCTCCGATATCAAGAATGGGCATCGAAGTCAGCTGTGTCAAACACACTGCGAATAAACTGGTTTGATAAACCTGATATAATGGCTGATCCTCTCTAAGGAAAACCGATATATTACTAGAATATTAGAATCCGCTATTAAGCTATTGAAATACAATAATATCCTTATTTCGATTAAGGAGGAGGATACTTTCTACCACCTGGAGCCTAATCACAATATTTTTGACCTGTCAAGCCCACCACACCAGAGGGCTAGATACAGTCAGCTCATTTTACAGGAATCCAGGGCAGTACGCGAGGTAATTAAGAAATTGTTGCCGGTAGTCTTTTAGATACATGTTAACTGATAGACGAATGACATCTCAGTCTAGCCGTGACCACGAACTAGGTGATGAATCCGTTTAAATGGTCTTATTTAAGAAGTATACTCAAAAGATGATTAAAATATTTAATACGGTACACATATTGAAAAAAATATGGTAAAAATGTTGTTGAAATGGAATTATCAGCTTTTTTAAACAACTTTGACAGCTTACTTTAGACTTAATAAGCAAAAAACACGAGAATATCAAAAAACCATACAAATAAAACACCAAATGATTATAGAATAAACCATCCCCTCACCCTCGTGATAATAAAACGTGCTATCAAGACAGTGCACGAAATAATCAGTTAAGGTGGAGGGAATCTTGGGAAAACATTACGTGACCTGGAAACTGAGGCCTTATTCCTCGTTCTCTTTTTCCTGGCAACTAAAGTAGTTTGTCGTTGTCAATAGTGTAAGTTTAATCTTACACGGTGGTCTTTTAATTGCATATTGTAAAAACAAACGCAACTAGCAAACGCACAAATTTACATAGAGAAGAAAATATAATTTCGTTTAATTTTACTAATATGAAATTATTTTCACGCTGTATCCCGCACACAGTAGAGTAGGCAGAGGGAACCTAGTGTTAAGATATTCCGTTCTCCAGTTTCTGCCGAATTCTGGAGGCATTGCGTGTTGAGTGGCAGAACTCAAAGCCGCGCTTTGCCTCGACACCAGAGCGAAGAAATGCAAATATAAACGTAAATAAATATTTCACTGCCACGACTGGGCATCGAACCCACAACCGTCGCGTTGCAGTCACACCCTTGTACCACTGCGCCATAACGGCCTCATTTTCTTCTGAATGCGGTGGAAGTGAGGGCTGGAGTGTCACACTGGGTACACTGGATTATTTTAAATTATTAGTACAATATATATAATACTAGCGGCCCGCTCGCGGTTTCACCCGCGTGAACTATGTTATTATTAATTTCTGTCTCCATGACTACGTCCTAGTGACGTCTATGCAAAATTTGAGACTCGTAGCATTTGTAGTAACGAAGTTTCATACAAACTTTCGACCCCAAAAACAACCCCTTAGAAGTCGAATATTGCCAATTCCCGTCTTAGCGAGCACCTACGTCCTATAAATAACTCCTATGCAAAATTTGAGATTACTAGCACATGTAGTTTCTGAGATTTCGTGTTGAGTGAGTGACCTTTCGATTTTATATATATAGATTACCATTAGTCGTCCTAACAAAAATATAATTTCAAAATGTGTTAATTCACAAAGTAACTTAGACATTTCGTATCACGTATTTGCCGCCTTGTAAATAACATGGCTTCACATTTAACATTTTGACGGGCAATTTGGCACTGGCACACGTGCACGCCGACCACTGAAAAATGACTCTACAGATATTAAACATTTCCCCCCTTGGACCCCTATTTTCATGGAGTCGGGGGGAGGAGGGCAGCTCATGTTATGATTGCCATCCCCGAAGCTTCTCGCGAAGAAAAATCTCTTTTCGTTCTAATATTTTACTTTTTTTCCTACATAATGATATAATTCAATCGACAAAAAAGTTTGGTTTCGTGTGGTTTTTCTTATGTATGAGGCTGTGGATTAAAAGCGTCGTATATAGGTACAATATTCTTTGTAATATTTCGCGTTTATGTTCTTTTATGTAGTGTTACAGTATATTATTATTAACTGATAGAGCCTCCATGTTTTAAATCACATAAACCAACATAAATTAAATCAGCTTCACGCTGTATCCCCACATAGGGGGATAGGCAGATGAAACCTAGTGTTATGACACTACGTTCCCCACTTTCCGCCTAATTTTTCCAGGAATTGCGTATTGGGTGGCGGAACTCAACGCCGAGCTTTTGCCTTGGTGCTAGAGAGACAACTACATCGAACCCACAACCGTCGCGTTACAGTCACCCCCTTGTGCACCACGACGGCCCCTATAAGCTTAATATTCTTTACAATATCTCGCGTATATGTTATTTTATGTGGAACCTCCATTTTTTAAACCACATATACCAACACATCTTCACTAAACCGTTGGAACCTAAAGAATTGAAATAACATTTTTTGAGCGCAATCCTAACATGGATCCTGGGTGACAGTCGTGATTAATGATCCTCATTCCTCATCAGATCCGGGAGTATCGCCGTTTTGTAAATAAATGATATCAATCATTTTACACATAAATTTATGTAAATAACCATATCATGCGGCGGCACGCGTGAACCATGAGTTTCATTTTCACACTAATATATTAATTTTATGTATTTTATGTTAGGACCGCCAAATTTTTATGGGTTGATTGATTGCTTTATGAATGTAATTTTTTATTACTGTGAATATGGTTAAGTTTGTGTAGCATAGCCAACTATGTTGTAAGTTAGTTTCCCACATATAGCAGGGTAGGCAGGGGAAACTTAATGTTAAGATATTTCGTTCTCTACTTTACGCCTAATTTTTGAGGCAATACACAATTTTAGATCTAACCAAAATCTCGTTTATTGACTGCCTAATGTAATAGTTCAAAATTATACTTAAATTCGGCTATAAATCAAAGGAAAAAAAGTACCTACCTACACATTTGTACACTCTTAGAGGCCACTCGTGGCGCAGGGTACAAGTGTGTGACTGTAAGAGCAACTGGTTATGGGTTCCATCCCCACTCGATGAAATAAAATATTTGATATTTTATTTTTATCGCTCTGGTATCGAGGCGCGGCGTTGAGTTCCGCCACTCAACTTGCAACGCTTCAGGTGGAAAATGGAGAAATGTCTTAACACTAAATTCCCTCTGCCTACCCTGTTGTACGCAGAATATAGCATGAATTTGATAAAAGTACAAATTTCGGAAAATCTAAAGAACAAACACCATGTTTTCATTTAAATTTAAAATGAAAGTACATTTACCTATTAATTTGTACGTAAAAGCGAAGCGAAGCTTAGTTTTCTTTCAATAAGTCGTTGCAGTGCCGGGTGCACGAAGGGTTGTAGGGTTGTAATTAAGGCCGCCGCAGAGTTCATCAACTGTAGGCAGGGAGAACTCAATTCTAAAACTCGTGTCGTTAACCTTCGGGCGCGGGGAACCTCCTTTTTCTATTGTTTGAAAAACTGCGGTTGACACTATGTTTTATATGTTTTCGGAAATTGTTATGTAAATTTGTGTGTGTGAATTTAAAGATATGTCTAAAACCTTTTTATTTTTATATACTTTTTTCTATATAAAACATAGCAAACTATACTTATTTTATTATCTAAAGAAATATTTATAGTCGCCAGCTAATATAAGCAAATACGACGCGGCCTGTAAGTGCATGACGTGTGCTACAGTTATAACAATGCAATCTAAATGAGACTTTTGTTTTGTTTTAATTATGGGACTGTTAGACACTGACTGAATTCAAAAGAATTTATTTTGTAAAAAAAAAGTAATTAAAAATATATATTTTAAATAATATCAGTACTCAATATAAGCATGTGACTGTAAGCGCAAGTTGTGGGTTCGATTACTACTCGGGGGTATGAGACATTGAATATTTTTAATTTTCATTTTTTCGCTCTGCTAACAAGGCGAGGCGGAATTTGCGGAAAGTGTCTTAGGACTAGGTTCCATCTGCCTACCCTTTTATGTATACAGTGTGAAGTTGAAAAAAACTAAATACAGATTTGTAAGCATTTACATACTTAACGTACTTAATAATAATATCATTGGCTTACATATTTAATAAAAAACAATTTGTAAAATATAAAAAATACATATTTTAAATATTACATAAAAATATAAAAGTTATTTTTAGAAAATTTAATTTATCTTTTAATTATTATAGGCCAACTTGAACACAACTCTATTAACAGGAGTCATTCTCGAACCTTCCGACACTAAACTTTTCTCATCAGAGAGAAAAATATTAATTTCCTTTGGCGTTTACTACTTTTATTTTCCTATCTCGACGTTCTTACCTTATGATTTTCTTATAGTTCAAACGATTTGAATAAATTGCAAAGATTATTAGCAAAGGTCATTTGTTTTTATGGTTGTTTAAAAGGTTATAGTAGTAATAAGGTTAAAGTAAGTAAAGATTTACGCTGTATCCCGACACAGAGAGGTAGGCAGAGGGAACCTAGTGTTAGACACTTCGTTTTCCATTCTCCGTCGTATTCTGAAGGCAACTCAACGCTGCACTTTGCCTCGTTACCAGAAGGAAGAAAAGAAAATATACATTTAAATATTTAATTTCATCGAATAGGGATCGAACCTACAACCATTTGCATTGACAGTCACATACTTGTGCCACTGCGCCACGAATGGCCTCAACTCAACTTTTCATAAATCTATATATATATATGTGTATATATAAAATCGAAGGGTCACTCACTCATCACGTGTGCTACATGTGCTAGGAATCTCAAATTTTGCATAGGAGTTACTTATAGGACGTAGGTGCTCGCTAAGACGGGAATTTGCAATATTCGACTTCTAAGGGGTTGTTTTTGGGTTGAAAGTTTGTATGAAACTTCGTTACTACAAATGCTAGGAGTCTCAAATTTTGCATGGACATCACTTACAGGACGTAGGTACTCATGGAGACAGAAATTAATAATAAAATATTTCACGCAGGCGAAGCCGCGGGCGGGCCGCTACTAAAGCTATATTTTGTAGTTTAGAGCCATTATGCTCTATACTATCTGATCACGTAATTTTGAATTATGGCAGCTTTATGGAGCTTATTTTCATAATTCTCATATAATAGACTTTAATTATAAACTGAACGCGATTATTTTACGATACCTGGACGTTATCTTTTGTTAACAGCTTTGTAGGTATTAAATTAAATTGTTTATATTAAAAAAATATATATTACCTATCATATTATATTTTAATTATGTATTGCATATATTGCAGTACATAATTACGTTTTTCTTAGATGTATTAATTCTATGAAAAACAAAAGAATTTCCGCGATCTTTACACATTTTATTATCGAATCTGTAACGTGGCAAGTTAGTAGATTCGATTGCCACTCGTCATTTCTTCGCTCTGGTGTCGATGCGAAGCGCGGCGTTGGGTTTTGCCACTCAACACGGAATGCCTCAAAAATACAGTGAAAAATGGGAAATGAATTATCTTAACACTAGTCACTCTATGTCTACCTAGCTATATGCGGGGTACAGCGTGAGGCTGCAAAAAAAAACTTTTCCCATATGTAAGTCAATAAAATTCCATGTATTATAGTTAAAAATACATAAAAGCACATT